>OX457029.1:29030947-29310947 GCA_949752745.1 Protula sp. h YS-2021
TTTGCGTAAATGTACCGCGGTTAAATCTTCGTTGAAAATTCTAAATTTGTGGAAGGAAGGTTTGGCCACAAGTTTCTTGAACCGCTTTTCCTGGTGAACAAGTTCCACATTCATGCGCTTTCTTACATTTTCCATGGTTTTGCCAAACACCGAGTTGTTCATCAATTTGAAGAAGTCTTTCTCAAACGGGTTCTTGGCCAACTTTCTCTTTTCCGTGTTCAAGGAGATGTATTTTGCCAACCATTTGCTCTGTGCAAACATGATGGCACGGTGCACCTTCGTGACTTTCAATCCCAGTGAGACATATTGCTGTAAATTTCTATAATGAAGCACATATTTCTTCTTGTCACACAGGTTGGGAATGAGCTTTTCACTAGGTTTGCCTTTCATGTTTAGATCTTTCCGTAGCTTCTGACTATGTTTTGACAATTCTCCCACTTTCACACATTTCCGTTCTGGAGCCACTGGATAGTGATTATGATGATCATGGATTGAATATGGGTATTCCAAATCCACTTCTAAAATGTAGCCAATCTCATCATCTTCATCCACATCCATAAAGTCAATGGATTCTGGCTCGCTCACCCACATAAATCCACTTTCCGGCATGCTTTGCGACATAGCCCAGCCATACAAGTTGTTTGCATCCAGGTAAGTCAAGTAGTTGGTTGGTTTCGTGGGATCGTAATCTGGTACGTAGGGGTTATTTGCTTTCGCATACTTGTGTGTGATGACAGATATTCCTCCACGTAAACCTTGTTCAACCATTTGGTACATGTCAATGTCGTTGATCAATTCCAATTTCACCTTTGTCGCTTTCAACATGGCATCCCACGACAGTCCTGGCGCTGTATAGTAGTGAGCAGGATCCAATTCATACGTGTTGAGACATACGTGACGAAAGTTTTCAAACACGTCAGCCAGCAGCAACACATCTGATTTCAGGTACAAGTCATGGTATTCGCCAAATGTAGTACAGTGGAATGTCTCCCACACCTTCTGCGCATGCGCATAATCCTCATCGCTAATGTCTTCTTCACTGAGTAGACTGTAAAACTTGTCCTTGGACGGCAGTTGTGTTTCAGCAAACTTGGATGGCTCATCCACGTAATCATAAGGGTACACTCCCTTTCTCAACAGTAACTCTTGTTGGTCGCTATCGTGAATGTGTGACGTCATGTGATAAAAGTTGTCTTTCCCTTCTGCTGCCAGGTTGGAGACCAACTTCTGTAGAGAAGTACTCATGAACTGAAAGCTGTCTGTAAATTTCAGATTGCTCATGGTGAATGCAATATATTTCTCAACGGTGTTGGGAATGACTGTAATCCTTTCGTTTTTGAACTTTCCAATTTCTTCCATGATCAAATGGCTGTCATAGCCTCGTAAATTGTGGAAAAAGACAGGAATGATGAAAGAATCTTCAACATCCTGCTTATCCTTTCGAAATCGAAATTGCAAATTGCATTGACTATGTGCAGCTCCGCGGTATTTGCCATTGATATGGTCATGATCTCTCACACGATCTGCTCCTAGAGGCTCATGACAAATGTAGCAATCTGTGGCGTTCTTATAATGCTCTTCATCTTCATGAGTCATGACCATTTTCTTTTTCTGCTGTAGACCATGCACAATACGATCACGCTCATTCACCATATGGTCTAAAAAGACTTTCACAGCATTATCGCCTCGATATAGGACTGGCGCACGTGTATCATATTGGCTGACAACCACATAGGCAAAGCTGTTTGGACGATGATGTTGATACTTGTCTCCTTCATGCTTTTTCGTGAAACATTCAAAGTCCGCATAAATGACAAACGGCGCTCGCTGTTGTTTGGCTACATTCTTGAACTTGATGAAGGGTTCCTTGGGGAATGATAAACGTTGTGCTCCATGCTTGCCACACACTTCACGATGCTTGTCTAACAGATCTTGTCGCCTAAACCCGTGAAGACAGTTGAAACAATAAAAAGTTGCACCATCATGTTTTGATCGATAAGCCATCAGTCTGCTGAAATTCTTGATGAGGCAGTAATGTCTTGTCTTGTCATTGCTAATCAAAAGCAAGTTGATTTCTCTCGCACTGTTGGCGCTGGTGTTTCGGCTGAGTTGTATGGGAACAACGACATCATGTTCATATCCAAACACGTTAATGGACACATCATTCTCCTTTTCAAACTTTGGAATGTCTGTAATCGGTGTTGGAAATGTCATGCCTTCCACCTTCAATTCGTTCTCAAATAGCTTGTATTGATGCACACGCTGTGGGTCATTGCTTGTTGAAGGGTGAAGGTGAGCCAATACAGACCATAAGAAGCACTTGTTGTCTTTATTCTGAATGTTTAACACCGCCTTTGTAGTCTTTACTTTCTTCGGTAGTGGGATAAAACTGCTCGCTTCCAGTGGCGCTGACGTAGCTGTATGCACTTCAATGAATAATATGTTATCCAACACCCAGCCAGAGCCTTGTCGCTCATGTTCATCAAACCTGGTAAACAATTCTTTATAGGCTTCTGGTAAGTCCTTCTCAATATCCGTTGGATTGTATGCTGCATATGTCGGACTACTGATGAAGGCATTATCCACTTGTTCTACCATCACACCTTCAACATTTGGTGTCATTTTCTTGAAGCGTGCATGTACCACAATGTACCATTTCATGCCACGGTTTAACGTCTCTAGCAAATGTCTCTTAATCCGGTTCTCTTGTTGTCGCATTTCAAGTAGCAAATCCGATCCATCTTCAGGCTCAAACCGTCTTTCCTGTGCGTTTTCACCAAGACTCACTCTTCTGCCTCTGCCTACTTGTCCTGTCTCTTTCTTTCTTTGTTCTTCATGAGACACATTTTCCATCTCATCACATGCATGTGTCTCAAATGCATCCAAAGAGGAAAATATCTTGACGCATTTACAGCAGAGGACTGGATCAGGTCTGTCAACACCATCTTGTACGGTCTTTCGTCTCTTGGCTTCAATCTGCTCAACAAGCTCTTCATGAGCACGTTTCATCCTAGCTGGTTTGCATGTGTGTGTCACGAACACTTCCAGAGATGGAAATGTCACATCACAATCATGACAGTAGACTGGTGCCATCGTTGTTGTCTCTTCAACTGCTAGAACTGAAATGAAGTAAAATACACGTTTTACTCTTCCTTTTATACCACTTCAATGGTGTGTTGACTCAGCAGAATGTATCACTAGATGACTAGTTGACATGTTTCACTCATGCTTTTATGCTACTTCCATGTAATCAAAATATGGTGTGTAACTTGTTCAAACTTGTTTCCAAAATGTTAAAATTGCTGACTCAGCAGAATTTTACTTGTGTATATGAATGTCTCACTTACAGTTGTGAAGTTGTACAGCTGTTATACAGCAGAGACATCTAGCGGTGAAGTTAACTGACGGTGAAGTTAATTGGTCTGCCAAATGGTATTCATCCGCCAAATGGTATTCATCCGCCAACTAGACCTGAAATGTGATAAAATGTATTCTCTCTCTCACACACACACACACAGACATGTTTTGCTTCATTTCATAATATAGGATGGCCCTTAAAAGGGCCCGAAATATTTTAGTATATATCAGCAGCAGTTATGGGGTTGTCCCTCATATTCCAACCACACTTGACACTTGCAGTATCGTTGAGTCAGTGTTACTATGCGGTTGTTCCACATAAATGTAATTACTACGTCAGGCTTCACTACAGTGATCTGAGTTGGAAATTGTAGCACCTCCTCCAAAGCATATGTAATATCAGCTGCTTCAGCTTCATCACGCATATTTACCCAGATGCAAACAGATTCATTCGCTTGAAACGCTGTTAAGTCATCAATGATGATAGCTGGTGTGTTATCCATGATGTGTCTGACGATGTCTGACAATGTCTGACGGTGTCTGAGCCTTGAGACACCACACTTATATACGATTTTATCATGCTGAATCAACGATTTCATCATGCTGATTCGGCAAAAGTTTTTGTTGCTCTCCTGGGGGGGGGGGGGGGGGGGGGTCGGTACATAGTATGTCCTGGGGGGGGGGGGGGGTCGGTACATAGTCTGTCCTAGGGGGGGGGGGGGGGGTCGGTACATAGTATGTCCTGGGGGGGGGGGGGGTCGGTACATAGTCTTTCCCTGGGGGGGGGGGGGGGTCGGTACATAGTCTGTCCTAGGGGGGGGGGGGGGGTCGGTACATAGTCTGTCCTAGGGGGGGGGGGGGGGTCGACCTTTTTAGGCTCTGTTGCCATGGTTACACTGATTGACAGGTGGAGTGCGTTGGCTTCATGATGATTGACTCGGCCAAACCACTTTCGCTCCAGACTTTCGCTCCAGACAGTATGACGTCATCATGACGTCATTATCACGTCATGGAGGGCCGCGCCTATCCTTACACTTATCCTGACGTCACTTCCGCTCCAGACATGATGACGTCACTTCCACTCCAGACAGCACTTCCGGTCTAGACAACACTTCCGGTCCAGACGCTATGACGTCACTTCCAGACATGATGACGTCACTTCCGGTCCAGACATGATGACGTCACTTCCGGTCCAGACAACACTTCCGGTCCAGACATGATGACGTCACTTCCAGACAGTATGACGTCACTTCCAGACATGATGACGTCACTTCCAGACAGTATGACGTCACTTCCAGACAGTATGACGTCATCAAGTGCGGTAGAACTGTCCTTTTCACCCTACTGTCATCGTTACATCAACGTTGAACAGACGTCGATTCAACGTTGGGTTTTAGTCGACGATGGAACTGAGAGCAACATCTGCCTGCCCCCCCCCCCTTTGGATAGATATCGGTTATCCAACTTCTAATCATCAATGCGTATACATGACAAATGCAAGTCGAAAAAATATTTATAGCTCAACGTTTTATGGGCGGAGGTAGAGCAACGTTGCATAAACGTGGGTAAAAAAAATTAATCCAGAATGACGATATAGACACGGACAATCATAATGTGTCAGGATACCCGTACCCTTAGGTCATCCGGTAGGGCCGGATATTTATGAATATTTTTTCAGAAGTACCCTGGAAAACTGGCCCGCCCCTGAAATACCAAGTCTTACGTCATCATTTTGGTCAATTTTTGCAGCGACCTTTGAGCAATAATATGATGACGTTGTTCTTTGGTTGTAGCATGATGTTACATCAATTTTTCGACATCTAAACAACGTCTGTTCAACGTTACACCGAAGGCGTTGCATCAGAAGTTGGAGAAAGGGGGGGGGAGGGGGGGAGGGGGGGGGGGGGTTTGTTGCGACCACCAGCAACGTCTGTCCAGCGTTCCATCAAAGACGTTGAGCTATGGTTGAGCTTTGTCGACACAGACATGGGCGAATGAACTTTCGAGCCGTATAAATTTGTCTTTGACAAGCCAATCAACGACATTTATGTATTTTTCAATTTTTACTTTTAATAGTGATATATATTAATAAACACGATCGTGCCAAAGCCTGTGAACGTTTTTTTCTTGGTATGAGTATCTTTATGAATGACCTGTCGGGTTGATTATAATTTGATGACATTGAGTGATCACTGGGGGTTACTTCTGTCCTTTGAACTTTAAATTTTAACACTGTCATTTTACATGCATGTTGATATTACAACGCCTGCCCACTGTAATAGCTGATTTGGCATTTCATTTGTTTATCCAGTTGTCGGGAAATCCGACAGACATCTCCAGTTTTTTTCCCCAAAACATTTTTATAATTTTTACTCCTAGTTGATATTGTATTTTAGGTTAAGCAAAATACTTTTTCTATCCACCTAAAAGATTGTCTCGCACGGTGCCTGCATACAGGCCCACGCATGACAAAGACAAATCACTGTGATATTAGGAAATTATGGGCAACAAGAAAATCTGAAGAATGCTAGACTTTTAATTGCTGAAGGAAACAAAAGGAAAACGCCATTGAATCTCTATCTACGTCTCAGAAGAACGTAGTTTCCATATTTGCAGTTTTTTTATCTTTTTCTTTAGTTTCTAAATTAAACTAACTCAAACATATCGGAGGTTATTCTGAGAGAGTTATTGTACATGAGTCAAACATATCGGGGGTTATTCTGAGAGAGTTATTGTACATGGAGTCAAACATATCGGAGGTTATTCTGAGAGAGTTATTGTACATGAGTCAAACATATCGGGGGTTATTCTGAGAGAGTTATTGTACATGGAGTCAAACATATGGGGGGTTATTCTGAGAGAGTTATTGTACATGAGTCAAACATATCGGGGGTTATTCTGAGAGAGTTATTGTACATGAGTCAAACATATCGGGGGTTATTCTGAGAGAGTTATTGTACATGGAGTCAAACATATGGGGGGTTATTCTGAGAGAGTTATTGTACATGGAGTCAAACATATGGGGGATTATTCTGAGAGAGTTATTGTACATGGAGTCAAACATATCGGAGGTTGTTCTGAGAGAGTTATTGTACATGGAGTCAAACATATGGGGGATTATTCTGAGAGAGTTATTGTACATGGAGTCAAACATATCGGAGGTTGTTCTGAGAGAGTTATTGTACATGGAGTCAAACATATCGGAGGTTGTTCTGAGAGAGTTATTGTACATGGAGTCAAACATATGGGGGATTATTCTGAGAGAGTTATTGTACATGGAGTCAAACATATGGGGGATTATTCTGAGAGAGTTATTGTACATGGAGTCAAACATATGGGGGATTATTCTGAGAGAGTTATTGTACATGGAGTCAAACATATCGGAGGTTGTTCTGAGAGAGTTATTGTACATGGAGTCAAACATATGGGGGATTATTCTGAGAGAGTTATTGTACATGGAGTCAAACATATGGGGGATTATTCTGAGAGAGTTATTGTACATGGAGTCAAACATATGGGGGATTATTCTGAGAGAGTTATTGTACATGGAGTCAAACATATCGGAGGTTGTTCTGAGAGAGTTATTGTATATGAAATTAAATATATCAGTTATTCTGAGACATTTATTCTACAATGAAATTGAGTTAAATAGACCAGAAGTTATTCTTAGAAAAAAATATGCTTCATCCCGCCAAATCAGAATTAATGAGCTCTCCAGATTAGCAAACACGGAATTCAATATTATATTCGGTAGCACAGGAAACACGCTTTTTAGAAACATGTTTATAATTTAGTTTACCTTCAAATGATTTTAGAATAACCCACCAAACGGTGTCGATGGCCATATAGGAGATCCCTTTGGAACCATGGATTGTGTTCATAATTAAGCAGCTCTTTACTTAATTACTTTTTATTTTAAACACGGGAATGTCGGTTATCTTATTTTAAACACATAGAAAAAGCTGAAACTTTTAGAATATTAATTAACAACATGAACTAATTATGATCCAAAACATTAAGTCTCTCGATAGTTATGCGTTACTCAAATTAAGAATCTTAGTAACTGACAAACCTTAAGTGGTGGTATGTCAGTAACTTCACATATTGATTAGAATAAAGGCAATGTAGAAACTAGACCGTTTACGCTACCGAGTAGCGAAAACTACACTTGGGGTCACAAAAAATACGATTCTTAACTCTTAACCTCTTACATATCGTCTTTTAGGCCCAAAGGGTCGAAAATAAGCTCAAAATCGCTTATCTTAACCGTTTTTGAGATAATGGTCAACTTCCATTTTTGACTTTGATCATGTCCGAGGCGGCCAAGCGTTCTTTAATCTCGTGGTTAAAAAATGCGGATTTTACGGCGTCTAATCACCCTCTATCATTGAGCCAACTTTCATCACTCTTTAGCAATTGGGGAAAACCCAAACGCTGCAGCCAACTCAAACTTGCACACACATGCTGTGATGGCTATCATTGAGAGCTGGGCGATCAATACACCGAGGCTGATATCATGCCAGTTTAAACTATTGCTTTCAGCTTCTTGCCGCCTGTTTCACAAATTTGTTTTGTAGTTTTTTAATTGAAAAATCGAGAGAATGTAAAAACAAATACAGGAGGATCAACTAGACATACTTAAGTTTAAAATATGCCACAACTGCGGCTAAAATTTTTGTACAAATTCATTACACTAGGAAATTTTGGCAAATCCCCAAGTGTAACTAGAGCGGCACTGTGCCTTTCTAAGCGAACTGATAAACTTTGAAACCTATAAAACCTTCTACATTGTTCTAGTTTACATAAATCAAAGCCTTTGAAGGATTAATGCGAATGATAACTCAACACAATAAACTAAGCTGGGAGGGTACGGGAGGAGGAGGGGGCACTAAGTCTTCAGTTCGGCTATAACAGTTGGACAAACTAATCAACCAGCTATAGATCTATAAGTTTAGGGCAATTCTTTATTTAAAACTGATATTAAAGTACCTAACCGCCAAAGAACCTATTTTTATGTATTCCTGCCTTGCCACCATTAGCCATTACATGTTCTGTTTACTGTTTATTGTCCCGCTGGTTGAGGCTGAGACTGCTAAAGCATTATTATCATTGAATATAGAAAATTATTATTGATAAAACACAAAATCAAATTTCTCTCAGCACCAGAATGGATATCCGCCGACACTAACGTAAAATTTTTAATCTCTAGCTGTTTGCGTTCTTTGACGAGATCCCAACAAACGATTTGCAGAGAAAAAAATCGCTTTCCAGTGTGCTTACTAATTACACTAGGAAAGGGAAACTTTCCAAATGTAAAAACATCTGCGAACATAAAGTTGTATCTGATACCGCATAGCATAAAATATGACGTGGTATCGTATATATAATAGCCACGCGCAGCAGGATATCGATTTAAATTCCACAATTCTAATTACACAGCGCATCGAATATGCGTTAGTGAGCATATACAACAGGGAATGATTATACTGGCCTAGCTGTGCATATTTTATTTTCGCCGCTGTTTTCTGTTTTCATTTTCATAATCCAAAGCGCGCAGCAAAAAACAGTGATTTTCAACACCAAAAGCAACGCGTAAGGGCTGGTCATTTTAAATAATCTAAAAAACACTGGCTTGTCTGCTATATCAGGCTACAAAGGTTTTCAGATTCTACTCGAAGAGAGAGAGAGAGCGATTTTAAAGATATTAGTTTTTGGCCAACTGTTTAATATTTCACCTTTAAGAAATGGGTTCTTGTTTATACATTCTTAAATTAAACAAATAACTTAAATGAATATATGAACAGTTGTCACAAGCATAATTTCTGTATATATATTACAGTGAACCTCTCAAATCAGTGACTTTACAAATTAGGAGAGCTTATGGCAAATTGAAGAGGTATTTTTCAAAAAATATTATTTTTGTAATAATAAAAACAACGACAGTCCTCAACGTTTAATTATAGCGTGTCAGTTAATCAAAAATAAATGCCACATAGCGAGCTAAGTAGCCCGTAACATTACAAAGAAGTTGTTCGGTTTAAAAAGCTCTTAAGGCCTGAGGTTTTTTAATAACAGAAACAAGCGAAGTCATAAAATTGGTGAAGGTTATATAAGACAATTTTCAAAATCATGAGATTATTTTAATGGTGTTCATTAACTTCAACTCTGATAATTTTCATATAAGTATCTAGTTACACTTGGGATTTTCAATCCCCTAATTTATTATATTCGTATCATACCGTAAAGTGCGTCTGTATTATTCCATTTTTCGGCCAAAACCTTTTCACGCGAACTCGGATAGGACGACCAAATTTAGCCGAGACATATAATGTAACATGTCTACTTGGTCTAGCTCAATTTCTTTAGGGGGTGACGCTTAGCTCTGTCGGTAGAGCGTTGGTCCTGTAATCCTATGGTCTCTAGTTCGAATCTGGCCAGAGGTGGAAAGGGGTGGATTGACCTTCGCTCAGATTGCCTCAGCTAAACGACTGCACACTCGTCAGGATTGTTCACCACCACGGAATTCAAAATTAACACAAATGAGTCTTCCGGCCATCCCTTAAAAAGCATGTCTACTTGGTCCAGCTCAATTTCTTTAGAAATTCATTAACATTTTATATGAAAAAAAGGACATTGGAATTTTGCCATTAAAGTCCATAATAAGACAGAAAAACGCTTAGATGTGACAGTTAAGGGACCGTGGCATGAGATCAGCATAGGGTGTACTCGTTACCCAACTCTCCACACTGAAAGCGATTATGGCATATGTGTGCATGTTGACTGCAGTGTTTCAATTTTCTTCATTTACTAAGTAGTATACATATAAAAATACGAAAATATGTGAAACTTGGTTCACAGCAAGAGGATGATGAGGGCCTAATGAAATCCACAATTTTTTACTTTGATCTTAGAGAATGATTGACTATTATTTCACGATCGCAATTTTGAGCTTATTTTCGATCCTCTGGGCCTAATAGACGATACGTAAGAGGTACCTCGATGACCTACACCTTCTGGTCAAGGTAACCAGCAGGAAGTTAACCAATATCTCGAAAAAGGTTAGAGATAGAGCAATTTTGAGCTTATTTTCGACCGTTTGTGCCTAAAAGACGCTATTTAAGATGTACCTAGGTGACCCTGACCTTCTCGCCCATGGTTAATTCTGAATTTCAAGAATTCAGAATCGTATTTTTGTGGCCCCCAAGTGTAATTTTCGCTACTCGGTAGAGAAAACGGTTTAATTTTTGTACTGTGATAATTCTTTTGTTGGGAATATCCATGTTAAACTTTATTCGAAGTTATGCATACAGCATTTTAGTGGTGTGTGCTATCAAATCTTTAATATGTACATAAACGTTATTTTTTTTACTGTTCCCTGTTGTAGGAATGCAGGTCAGTGTTTAAAATTTTCATTTTCTCAATTAAAATAAAAAACAGGTGTTTATTTAGGAGAAAAGACTTTAGACTGACAAAACAGAAGATTAATACCGAAACAGGCAAGGCTCTCCACTGACTTTAGTCAGCTTATTTGATGACCTCAATTTGTAATGATAATAAATGAAACCAGACCGAATTCGTTACCGAGAGCAGAGTTAAATCCAAGGATTCAAACAACAAACTGCATAATACAACTAAAACTAAAACAAAGCAAGCATATTAATAAAAACAAAGAATGCGGGAATAGACTTACAGTTATAATATGAGGTTTTAACAACTGAACGTATTTTTTAGGGGGTGGGTTATATGTGGGTCACATATGATGTGCTATACCTTCATGTTGCCTTCATCCCAATATACATTGCTGTGAATAAATGTGCAATATTATGCTTGGGATCATTTGTTCGTACTTTCTAAATCCATTGGGCAAAATGAAATTATATACGAAAAACTAATGCTTATTGGGCAACACAGTAAGACAAACATGAAGAACTTTACCGAAAACTTTTATTGCTGTGACCTGACAAACACACCTGGGGTAATTTTCAAGAAATGAAAATTTGTCAATAGCGTGTGTAATATCCTTGCTGGGCAATGCATGAGTCAACTCGTCTACGCATGGAAGCAATGCAGTTGTTGATTTGCCTCTATGGTAAATCATTCCACTCTTGAATAATCATGCCTCGCATACCTTGAAGGGTGTGATTCGGCCGTAATTTGAATGAAAGTTTTCTTTTTAATAAATCCCAATGTTATCGATGGGGTTTAAATCAGGGATCTTTGCAGGCCACTCCATGCACTCAATTGCATTTTCGTCTAAAAATGCATCAACAATGCGGGCTCTTTGAGGTCGAGCATTGTCGTCTACAAGAACTAAATCTCGTGGATCCAGAGCTCCAGCAGAGGGTACCGCGTGAGGTCGCAGAATTTCTTCAATGCATCGGTGCGAGTTTGAATTGCCGTCGATAATGACAAAGTCGGACCTGCCATTCCAACATATGGCACCACAGACCAAAATTCCACCTCCACCATACAGCTCTGTAGTATTGACTAAAGCCCGGTTAAATCGATTTTTGCCTCGTCGACTGTTCTGTCGGACGGCCGGACACAAAACTTTGCCTTATCAGTAAATAAACAATTGCCCCATCGGTTGCGGTCCCAAACCGCGGGGTCCCGAGCCCAACGAAGCCTATTCGCTGCGTGTTGGGGCGTCAGAGCAGACTTTTGTACCGCCATTCGTGAATTAAAGCCACTGTTCTCCAGTCGGCGGCGAATCGTGGAATCACTAAAATTCCTGGCTCCTAGCTGCCACGACTTGGTTTCTGATCTGTTTGGCTGAAACAGAACACAGCAAATATTAATTAGTCATTATTTACTCATTAACTCACATTTTCTTATTTACTCTGCTTTTCACGTACTCATCATTTTCTTGGTGTTGCTTTATTAAATGGGTGTACACTTACAACTCATTCTTCTTCGTCTGGAGGCAATGTTGGAAATGTAACAGTCTTCTTGAGGGGTCTAGATCTCCCAGACCGTGGCTTAGCTTTTAAGTCTCCAGTTGTTGCAAACTTAGACTTAATTTTTGATACAGCAGATTGAGAAATGCCATGCTGTAGAGCGACATCCCACTGCTTCAAGCCACTCCGCAGTTTTCCAATAATAACCCTTCTATTGGCAACCGAAATTTCTTGCTTGCCTAATCGAGGCATAATTAAGGCAAAAAAGCAACTGTTCAAGTACTAATACAGAAGAAAAAGACTGATAAACTGACAGTAAATTTACAAACAAGGTTGTAAGAATATCAATTTCATAAATTAATCAAATTATCAAGGTGTTAATATGAAAACAAAAACACGTACCACGGCATTTTCCAACTTTTTCGAGTGACCCCATGTGTGTTTAACCAGGCACAGCGACGACAATTCTGAACTGTTCTTTACATTTTATTTTTCTTTTCAAATGATTGAACAACATTATAAAGTACAATTTGGATCTTATTACCGTGATATACCAGGGCACCAAACATAATATTCCACATTTATTCAGAGCACTGTAGAGCTAACGCCGCAGCACGTGGATAGTGAATACCACTGAAGTTCTTTGTTCTTTTGTGTCTTATACATGGGCTTTAATGGAAAAATTCCAATGTTCATATTTGCATATAAAATGCAAATGACTTTCAAAACAAATTAGAGGAGTATCAACTTGAATTCTACCGTATGATTCTATTACAAACGGTACTACTGGCCCTAACCCCACTCACGTACCAACTGAGTTACCCTATGTGTCCATGACTTTTTCAAACAACCCCTAAACGCGGAGTGCTGATTTTGAAATGGTACCCCTTTTGAACCAAATTCAGAGTAAAATTCCGAAGTAATAACCTATTGGTAGGAAACGCGCACTACTAAATGAAAAATAGCCACCTTTTTAAACTAAATTAGCACTCCTAGCCGACCGCGTTAGGTCTCAAAATTACTCCCTTTCTCCTCGGTTGTGGGCAAACATGATAAGACATAAGATACCAAGTGGCTCCCTGGGCCCTAACCGCTCAAATTAGTTGTATGAGCTGGCACGGCGAAAAAAAAGAAACAGACGGAATGGCATCGTGAAAACTCAATGAGCTATGGGGATTGAACTCTCCCTTGTGTAAAAGCACACGCGGTTTGATTTTGCGAGCATCCATTTATGCAGTTTTACCTGTATAAGTAATCAAAGACATAGCACAAAGCACTGTCACCTAATTAAAGACACTCGTTATGGACGCAGCCGGCAAAGATACAGTGAGATAGAACACATACCCTTTGGCCCCATAAACTGCAAGAGTTGATAATCTGGTACGTACATTTGAGAAAAAATTATGCGTTGTTATTGTAGCTAGATCAATGGCATTGCTAATTAAAGCACACAATTTATTTGATGAAGCATTTCATATTGATATATAAAACGTAGAGAAACAGCCAGTTCAAAGTTCTCCGATTTCCGCTGTATGTTTCAAGTTTTCTACTTTTTCATTCCACACCATGCGTTCGAAAATCAACTATTTATACAAAATAAAGAGGATTTATTTATTGTAACTGACCTTTTAGGCAATAGAAAATCATCTAACGGCTTTCTTTGTGGCTCAATAGTACAACGTTAAAAACGCTAATTAATAAACCTGAACTATGGTTGCTGGTCTAAGCTCGCATTTTAACTTCCAGATATTTCTTCTTTGTCCCTTCCATTTCTTTCAGACAAGGCAATACTCGGGAAAACTTCGTCTTCAGAATTACTGAACATTAAATGTCAAAATATCTTTAGTTTATTTAATCCGTTGAAAAGAAAAATCCCAATATTTATTCATTACTTACTGAAAGGACAGAAGCAAAAACATTAAAATGCTTTAAAAGCTTAAAGGCTGTTACTGGCCGCCGTGGGCGAATAGCGTTTTTATTCAAATGCATTTTTGTGACAAGAAAGATGGATTGCACGAAATTCAGAGCATGAAAATTTGCATATAATGAAAAAAGATTATTGATGAGAGTGGGTGATAATGACTGGGGCTTAGGCGTTAGTATCCTCTGGGACTTAAATTTATCCTGAAGCAGTCCACACATTTTAGCCAAATGATAATGTTGAGTCGAAACAATTACTGATATCAAGAATTAACTTTTGAATTCAAAATGTCATTTTTTGATATCAAGAATTAATCTTTGTTATGTGTAATTATATTTTGGATATCTCAAATCTTTAATCTTGATCTCAAAAGATAATTCTGTATATCAATAAATATTTAGAGATATCAACCAATATTTATTGATATTCAGAATGATTTAATGATCTCTAAAATTAAAATGTAGAGATCAAAAGTTCCATTATTGATAGCAAAACTGAAATATTTGATAGCAAAATCTCAATTTTGAGTCCAATATTTTCTTTTCTTTTTATTGATATCAAGAATTTATTTTAAATAACACTATTTAGGAATTATTCTGCATTGAGTTATTGATATCTTTAATTATATTTTGATATAAAAAAATTAGCATTAAATGTTAAAATGGCAATAGCTGCTAATATCTGTTAATATCTGCTAATTGAAATATTCACCTAAACAAAAGTAATAGATTACATCTTACTGTTTTGGTAAAAATTGCATGATTTCTTCAAATTCGTTAATGCTAGCTGGGGATATTGACGGCATTGTAGACAATGAAACATTATTTGGCTGTTTTATTGATTTGACGATTTCCTAAATGTTGCCATAAATAGTACAGCGGACCCCTCAGCTCCTGTGTCAAAGTGATCCATTGATATATCCGAGACTGTTGTGCTAAATCATAATTTCATGAAGATATGTCAGTAAATGTTGTTGACATACCTCCAGGGAAAAGTGGTCTAGCCATTCTCAAAATAACTCCAAGGAAAAATATCCTAGTGAGATGCCTTAAGTCAGGGGGGTTTGGGTTGGGTGTTGGGTATGTGGGAAAACATGCACCTTCACAAGGACTCTGTTTTATCCCTTGTCCGTTTTTGTCCATTTCTTAACATATAAAGTCCATGTTAAAAACTTTTGTTTTTTTTTAAAATTATTTAAGAGCATTGACAGAGTTCTATATACACTGAATTGTACTTTATCTCCGATTTGGGACAAAAGTTTTATTCAATTAATGCTCATGCAACCAAAAATACGATCAATTAGTCTGAAAAAATGATCTAAAATTTCTGAGCGCGATTGACACAATGCCTGCTCTCAAAAAACAATGGATGACCTCAACTTTTTATTCGTCAAAATTTTATCTTCTCATGAAATAAACATATTTCAGAGCATCACGAAAGTTTTGTGAAAGGCAGTAGAAATGCATTAATATTGCTTTGTTTTCACAATTACTAAATTAGAGGAATATCTTCAGAATGCTATTTTAGCATTTGACAAGCCTTTGGCTTGCAATGGCTATATATGAATTTGTGCGAGCAGAAGTTGGTATCTTTTTTTCTTGACAGTGATCGGATTTTCTGTGTCATCTCCTCCACTGGCACTATGGGCCCTAGCGCCACGAAACTTGGCACTTAGGTAGAACTTGATATGGAGGTGTTCATGACACTTTTTATTTTCGCCTTCGATTTTGTTTTCTTGTTTAAAACGCCATGTGAAAAGAGTGTATTTTTTGCAAGTAAATGCGGAGCATTTAACGCGCAGCACAGAACACACAATTGCTCAGTTTTGTGCGAGCTCTCACTGCGTAAATAGATAACACGGCGTATGCCTGCTCAGTCAATAAAACTTTAATTAAGCAACAAAAACCAAACACTACTCGGCCTATAAGACGTATTCAAGCTGTATTGTTTGCAATATATTATTCAAGAAATAACCCATTGAAGGAAGTTTTTTGCGTTTTAATTTTTGTCAAGTGTTTAACATTTCGCTAGCGAAATGAGGTTCTAGTTTGATAACTGATCTAACGACAATTTGTCTATCGACAATTGATCTAAATGAGCATGGTACGAAACTGATCTTATTTATCAAATCTTGTTCTCAAAACTGTTTAAATAATCATCAGTAGTCGTACCCTGACCATTTAGATGAGCTGTCGTAAGATCAGTTGTCGTGGATTTCTTTAAAATTCCAATGCGAGACAAATCCGGATGAGCGTCGTCAGTCCTGGCGTAATGGTTTTACCGCACAACAAAATTATATATGCTCAGTTTTTCATGTCATCTGAAATGAGGGAGAAAGGAAGGGCGTGTTGACATTGAATGACAATGCGTAAAATAGAAGAAAGCCCCCCACCCCCCTCCCCCGCCCCTAAAAGTATCAAGAAAGGTTTTTTTAACCATAAGCTGCTAATTCGTGGCATCCGATCAGATATAACTGCTTTATGTCATGAAAAAGTTGTAAAGCTCGATAAAATAAACGGGAAAATTGGCAATTTTGTTGTTGCAAAAACAAAAACAAAAAAACACACACACACAAAGTAACGACACTGATGCGATGGTGGAATATTGAGATGATTCAGCATGGAAATGACAAAAAAAGAACAGAAAAAGAAAGAAAAAAAGAAAAAAAAGTAAGAAAGAAAGAGAAGAAAAGATAATAAGATAGAAAGAAAATAAAGAAGAAAGAAAGGAAGAAAGAAAGAAAAAAAAGAAAAAAGAGAAAGAAATAAAAAGAAAAAAGAAAGGAGAAAGAAATAAAGAAAGTAAAAGAAAAAACTCAATTTAAAAGCTTGCTTTCGGTAACTACTTTGCAAAGGTACTTCAATTGGGATTGTGATCAGACTAATGCTCCATTCCTAGAGTGCAATGTCTGAATCGGGCAGCTAGCACTGGTCGTCGTCGCGTGATATGTGAAGTAGCCTTCTGTATCCTCTGACAGCCAATAGTCCCGGAAATTATGCCACAAGAGACAGCTATACTAAGTACTTCCAGACCCCGAAATTGACCATCTCGGAAATTAAGACGATCCGTCTATTAACCTATCGTTCGCGTGTTGTCTAATTGGCAAGCTAAGAGAAAGCCATTTATAGCACGGCAATTCTGTTCATAACATAGACTACGTCGAAATGACGTCATTCTGACTAAGGCCAAGGTGAGGACAGTCGGTTTATGTCGTAATGACACCTTTTAAATGTTTGCCTGTTAATTTATAAAAATCTTACTACTTCCAGGAAAATTAAACAATTTACACAAAACAAACTAATAAAACAATTTTGTTTTCACAGCGTGTGGTAACCTCGATTCTTTATGAAATTTTCAACCCTTTGCAGAATTTACAGGCAAAGGATCGTGACCCGTAATGACTAAAACCTATGCTTTGTAACTAGACTAAGAAGCCGCCTAGCCGTTGCTGAAAATAGCCATTTTGTGAACGTTTTTTTTTTCTAAATTAGATTTTCAATGCTTTATTTGACATTTTCAGCCATGGAAAGCAGCGATAACATGGGGATGAAATCTAATTACTCCTCACGATCTTGATATTACTCGTTGCTTTGAAAGTGTCTTTAACTCAAAAAGCACCAGACGTCCCTTATTGCAGTAAAACCTAACGATGTAATCTCACTTTTTTCTCAATGAGGTCATACTCACGCCCTTCCTCCTGTTTCTATTTTATTTTATTTTATTATTTGAACGAAGTGAAGATTGTTGTGACCAGCATAATAAGTGAAGGCTGTTAGCCGCATGGTCAGGCAATCTAAATATAGAAGGGCACCCAACGACCCAAAATGTAAAGTGAGTTTTCATTTAGCTTGGAATGTCACAAAGAGAACGGAAAACATTTCGTATTTCTTTTCAAATGTCAACAATATACAAAGAAAACTTTTTCATTAGCCAACCGATGGCGGATTAACCGTCAGTTGACTTATTAGCCGTCCTGAAATACAAAACAGTTTCTCATTTGGGCTAGTTAGTTCAGGAGGGTAACCCATACCCTTGTTCATTTTTAACATGAACGATGGTGAAATATCTATTACTTAAAACCTGTTAGCAAGGTAAGACTGAGTAAGATAACAATTTAAATGGAGTTTAGGCTACTGAATAGGTTTCTCTTAGATTTAGATATTTAAAAACTTCAAAACAAGAAGTTGGAAGCAGCTGTCTATTGTGATGGTGGATACCTCATGCGTCATCAAAAAAGAATTCATGAAAGGATAGCCTTGGAAATGCAGACCACTTCTCGGCATCTTCAACGACAACAAAGGCCAAAACAAAGCTGGTCTGGTATTTCAAATAAAACAGCTACAAGGGTGCCAAATTAAATTTTGAAAAAGATGGCTGGAACAAAAGGAACATTAATAGCTAATAGGAGATAATCAATCTATCTGCCACTGCATCCTCTTGAACCGTTTGGCCTATCCCTTGCCTTGGGGGCAGTCGTCCACCGGGCCATATTTCATCCTCAAGGACAGGTAATTACCACCAAAGCGTCATGTAGAGCTTCATTCCAGTCTGGAAAAAATGTCCCACCGATTTCCGGCTATCTACAAGCATGGAAAAACTGACATCATGTGACTGCATCATGAGAGACAGAGAGAAATAAAAATGGAAATAGAACAGACATTGCGTATATTAATTTTTTTCAATGTTCCATTCCTGTTTCATCATAAGACTAGAACCTCATTTCGCCAGCGAAATGTTAAACACTTGACAAAAATTAAAACTCAAAAATATTTCCTTCAATGGGTTATTTCTTGAATACGTAATATATTATAAACAACATAGCTTGAATAATCTTATTAGCCGAGTAGTGTTTGGTTTTTGTTGGCTTAAGGTTTTATTGACTGATCAGGCATACGCCGTGCTATATATTTACGCATTGAGAGTTCGCACAAAACTGAGCAATTGTGTGTTCTGTACTGCGCGTTAAATGCTCCGCATTCACTTGCAAAAAATACACTCTTTTCACATGGCGTATTAAACAAGAAAACGAAATCGAAGGCGAAAATTAAAAAAGTCATGCACTCGTTCACGTTTAAGTCCAAAGTTTCGTGACCCTATGGCCCGTAGTGCCAGTGGAGGAGATGACACAAGTTAGAAATCCGATCACTGTCAAAAAAAAAAGATACCAAAGGCTTGTCAACATATTGGCATTTATGTTTAAGCCTTTTCTTTTTGAAATTGAAGAAATTAGTAAATAGCTATTTACCGGTGTTGCGTAATACCGGGTTACGCACGCCTCGGTACAATAAACTGTGATTTATTTCGGACTACTAGTATTATCTGGTATCTTTATAAATTCGAATACTTGAATACTCGAACCACACGCTGCAACTAACTGTAAAGCCGGTGAACTGAAGAATGGACCAATGAGCATTTTCGACAATAGTCATGTGATTAATTATGTTTAGCAACCAATTGTTACAGAGGAAAGACGACACTGGTTTGATAGTATCCCTCTGTTGCTGTAGAATCTATTCAGTTGTTGTTTATTCTGTGTTTCGCTCTGCCAGTTCTGGTTGGAGGTTTGTCGTGAACTCTTTCATTATTTGCACGTGTATAGTCAATGCATGCGCCATTAATTACTTCATTTCCAGAGCCATCTGATGGGCAAATAATGCTACTTTATAAGTCTCATTCAGTGGTGTGAGAGGCTGTGATGTCTCATTGTTTGCTTGTCTTGTGATGTCTGCGCAGGATACAGCTGGTCACATTGTTCTCAATGCCATGCTTAGGGACGCTTCAATGCTCCAATCTCATCCCCATATGGCCTCTTATTTTACCTCCCTACCCCCGCCCTTCCCCCTCCCCCATCACCCCGGGAACAAAGGACACTTCCTATTGATTTTCAGTATAAATATTTTCGTTAAATTACGATCTTAAGTAATGTCAAATTGAGTTGCACGTTTACATGAATAAATTAAAATAAAATAATTAAAAAAGTAGAATTATTTCTCCATCACTCTATACAGCAATACTGCTTATAAAGTTAAGGATATTAGAAAAAATGTAAGGTTACAGTGAATAATAAACAAATAATGACTAATATGAACAAAGCGTCGCTTATTAAGAACAATCATAGCATAGACGTAATAGTTTTGCTGTTTTTTTTAAGTGAGGGGCGGGGGCGTGAATTCGTCTTCAAGATAATCTAGAATTTGGGAAGCTAAAGATTTCTCTTGCTGTGCTTGGGGTATTCTGTAGGCCTTCTGTTATGCAGTGGTATCACCCCTTAGATCGTTCGAAAGACCGTTTGGCATATGCCACGGATAAAAATTTGGGGTGTAGGTCGTTTTGCCAACGGTCACTTTGCCAATTGCTATTTTGCCAATTTCCGTTTTGCCAACATACCTGGACCATTTTGCCAATTTCCATTTTGCCAACATAATAATATCTTTGTATAAAAAGGTGTTTTTATAGAAAAATAAATAAAAGACAAAGAAAAACACAGAATAATTTATTGAACAATTACAACAGACTCCATATTGACGCCTTGTACTATCTCAGTTGCATACTTTTCTGACATCATAGTTCTTAATCCACAACAAAAATCCTTACACCCCGACTTTATTCCATGATAATTTATACTCAGGACTGCTGCTGAATCACACTTGTACTTTATACCCAAATACAGTACTGTAGCTTCCTAGTCTACTGTCAATTTTATGAGGACTGACTTTATATTTTATTACAAACCATTATATATATTTTATTTATTTATTATATTTTATTACTATTTTATTATTATTATTATTATTATTATTATCATTACTATTATTACTATTGTTGTTATTATTACAAGTAAATAAAAGTGAGCAAGGCATATAAATTACGCTTACTTTTGGAAGCGTATCGCGTTTCTGCTGTCGCATGGCACACTACTATTTGTCGAGGTCGCCGATTTGATTTCGGACATCGTTGGAATCGCTTTCAATAGCACTGGCAAGAATTGCTGCTGGACGACTTCTGACGTCAGTGGCTCTGGCTCTCATGTCGCTCCGGAAGCGCTGCAGACCAACGGCGTCGTCGTCGGGCTCATGGCAGTGAGGTGTCGAACCACATACCGCAGTAATTTTCACGTCGGTAGTCACTGAATCGGTACACTTATGACTGGTTCGCTTGACGCAACACTATCGCACCCAGTCCCCGACTTACAACCTTTTAAGTGTATATATTACCATCTTGGCATACCTTTTGACCTCCACGACTTGTAGTTAGAATTTCCATTTTTTTCATTGCTGATTCATTGCTGGTTTGTTCCATACTTATATACAAATTCCACATTGCATCCTTACTCCTTGACCTCAGGTATTGAATCGAGAGCGCACACCACTTTCGCGAATCCACATCCCTAATTCTTGACCTCAGGTGTTGAATCGAGTGCGGATACGACTTGAAAATATTCGTGAATCCACATCCCTAAGACGTGACTCAGAATCAATGGAATCTAAATTGCATCCCTAATCTTTGACCTCATGTATGAAACCGACTCAAAAACTATAGTCTGTTAAACATTAAATTCTACAAAATGGAAATTGGCAAAATAGAAAGTGGCAAAGTGGTCGTTGGCAAAGTGACCGTTGGCAAACTGGTATTTTGTATTCCAAATTTTGACATATCTCATAACATAGTTATGTAAATTTTAGTTAAAAACAACTAAAAAAGGAACAAAATAACAGCAAAAAAAAAACAAAAAAAAAAACACACACACACACACACAAAAAAACAAAAACAAAACAAAACAAAGACAGAAAAAAAACAATGGCAGGTTGAAGTTGTTGGTTGATGTTGTCATATGCCTAATGAGTTCTATGCAAATTGCAATAGAGTTGTGAACGCATGATTTCACATTTCTTTGCCCCGTCGCTTCGTGATGAACAACAGAGAATTATGAACAAAACATATTTGCATTTGATTGACAACAATTATCTTGATGTCATGTGGTATCAAAATCATCAAAAATTTACCAAATGACAGCTTGGAAGCTTGCATTGAAGGAATTTACCTCTAATGAACAAAAGAAAATGATTTGCCTTGCAGAATATTTCTGTTTCTATGGAAGCCAGAAAACTACAAGAGCACTAAAATTTATAAAGCTGATCCTAATATGGCACGAATAACCAACCCAAGAGACACGCTATCGGAAAGACGCATCACTCCTTTTAGATGGGATTCACTGAGTCCCTTTTCCGTTTTCCACCACGACGATATTGCATTTAATTGACCATCAACAAGAAAAGTTCAATCGGAGCCTTAGTCTTACCGATATACCTGTTTCATTTGTACAGCATTACGATGCGGTCATCACGACGGCATTACGTCAACGTTGCTTAGCAAGTGACCTCAAGGCGTCGTTAATTACTGTCCCTTGTTAAAGACAGCGTAACGAGATTATAGTCCCGATATCACTTCGTGTTACCTTAGCAACGTCTCAAAGACGCCCCTTCTCGGTCCCATCAGGAAATTATGAGGTGACAACGGTGCTGTAGCAACGTTGCTTTGACGACGAGAATCCCGACTAAGCGACATCGCCACGACGTTGCCATGATACAGCTGGCAAAGATCTGCTCTGACGTTGCTTATATTAGTCATCGATTGGTCTCTTCTGAGTGGCGGCTCAGCCCCTTCTGATCCTTTTAGTCTTGTAATAGTATTGTAATTTTTCCAGCAGAATGTTTCTCAATCATTTTGTTTGATGGCGTTCCTCTTGTAACTTGACATGCGGAAAATACCGGCGCAAGGTTGTATCTTTTTTAATTAACTTGTTATTCTCTTTGTTTATCTTTCAGAGTTATAATCACAGACAAGATAAGAGAAAAGGCGAGCACAGTTTTCAGTCCTATGCACGTTGAGGGCAGGGGCTGATGCGTCAGTGATCATTGTTGAATTATGCCAAAATTAGAAGATGAAAAAGGTGGATTCTGTTTGGAAAAAACCCGCAGTGACTTACCAACGAGCTATAATTTTTAGAAAAGAATTAAGTGTTTTAATCTTTTAGCTGACGCAAGGCGGGGTTGGTTTTCTGGGAAATAAGAGTTTTTTCAGAGGAAATCCACTCTAACGAGTCTACGAATTAAGGGTAAATATAACAGTGGACAGGCTAATAATTATCCATTATATTAACAGTCTGCTGGATATGTGTGTGTAATTCTGAGGGGGTATCATGAACACTCACTGCGTGGTGCAGTGGATGGTGCAGTGGTTAGTCAGGACTCCCCGTCCGAATCCGGATCGCCATATCTGATACGACTTAAATGTTTTCTGCTCCCGATCTCCAACGACCTTCTGTATTTACATAAGAACTTTTAAGAAAGGGAACAAGAAATTTAAGTAGAAATCATCATTCTGGAGACGAGATACAAATCAGCTTGAATTCATAATTGAGACACATACACATATGTAGTTATACTGAAGGACAAAAGAAAGATCGCATATAATGAAAAAATTGATTGTTACTCACTTAATTGCTCAATTGACTTCCAATTGGTACCAAAGATACCTCTCAGATAGTGCCACAATATACTCGAAAAATAGAACTTCTGAAGAAATTTTAGTGAAAGGTCACAAAGCGTCAAAGTCAATGTAAATGCCGTTTTGAATTTCTTCGGTTTTTTAATGTTTATAACCGCCACTACTACCGTGTGTGGTATCCACTGGAACGCAGTAGAGCCTGGATTCGACTATGAATTGAAGTTATCAACCTGTTAATTTTACACTGAGGATATCTGTTCCACTCCTCGATCAATGCTTGCCTCAATTCTGCGAGATTTTCAGGTGGTGGGTTACGGGCTCGAACTTGACGATCGAGATGATCCCATAGATGTTCTATGGGATTCATATCCGGACCATATGCCGGCCATGGGAGCACATCAACATCATTAGCCGCTAAATAATCACTACACACCCGAGCAACATGTGGGCGGGCATTGTCCTGCATAAAAATGGTGTCCTGACGTTGCTGCACAAACGGGACCACTTGGCTGCTCTAAACAGTATTCATATAACAATTCGCGGTCAAATTTCCCTCAATAATGAGCAGTTGGGACCTCCATCCAAAGCGTATTGCGCCTCAAACCATGACTGAGCCATCACCGTTCCGATTAACTTGTTTTATGCAACATGGCGCATAGTGTTCGCCGGGTCGCCCATCTGCGCGGAAAAGTTTGTATCGCGACTCCTTTGAAAACATCACACGCCGCCAATTGTTATGTCCCCATGCTCCATGGTTGTGGTTGTTGGCCCAGCGAACTCGATTTCGCCGTCTCTTGCGATTTAGCACCACTCCGATGCGGACCCGATGAGCGGGGATCCCATGTTCGCGTAGGCGCCGTATAACGGTTCGTCCAGGATCGTCCAGGATCTTCGGTGTGGCTGGTCTGAAACTATCCCGGAAGTGGATCATGCGGATCCGTCGATCCTGGTTAGGTGTGGTCACACGCGGTCTGCCACTACGTGGTCGGTCTTTGGTTGATCCAATGTCCCGATATCGTCTTCGGAGTTTTTCTACTGCTCTTTTACTGCGCTCGAAACATCTGACAACGAACTGAGCAGAAGCACCAGCTTCAAGCATGCCAATAGCCTGGTCGCGACAGTTTTTCGGGGCATCTCAGTTCTGCGTTGTTTTCATCGATTTACTGCATTTAAATATGCGGTTATATAGGATGACCACGTTTGGAATTTCATAATTGTTCAACAGTGAGCCGGTACTCACTTATGTGGATTAATATAGTACCGGATTTGAATGGCTACAAACCCCTAATAAATAACCACACCCGCATGAAAAAATAACGATGGTTGCAATTTGGGATGAAAATCTGATGCTAATTCTTTTTTAAAAACATTCATTAGTTTTGGAGGTATTTTGGTTTTTATATGCGAACTTTCTTTTGTCCTTCAGTATATTATACAAAAAGACAATGGGACAATTGCCATCTACGCTTTTGGTTATAATGCAGTATCTCAATCACAGTCTCTGCTAATTTATATATTAATTATGTAAAGATATGTAATGTCTGTCTTTGACACAGAAAATCGATTTGAAGTCTGATTACAATTCAATAAATACCAGGACGACGTATTCAGATCCAAGCTTCAGAGTTCATCTCTTTTAGTAAATCGTCTAAGCATTTGACTGCAACTGCATAACACCCCTTTTTAAGTTTAAAAATTGACATAAGCCGAAAACCCTGAATAAATTTCATGAAAAAACTCTTGAAACTCAAGGTCACTATCCAAATCTTGCTTCCGCTATGTCAGCTACTAGGATGGGTGGAATTAGAAAATGTCGTCAAAATCACTGTATCTCTTACGGCTTCCTTGAAGCCCAAGGTCATGATCCAGATCGCGAAGCTACTTCTTATATAAGCACCTCATATTAGGTGGCATCCGCCCTATATATATAGCGGTTTTCGACACCGTAGTCGTGACCAATGGTCTTGAAACTCATCCCTTGTGTATCTTCGTGTAAAAGTCCAAAAAATGAGGTCAAATCGCTCTGTATCGAACTGCTTTCAAGATAAAACGTCACCTTACCCTATGACTTAACCCAAGATTGAGTGGAAATGCAAAACATAGTGTTGAATATGAGGGAAGATAGCCCATTCTGGTGATTCAAGTTGGGATAAAACAAATCCAAAGGTTTTCGAATGGTGAAAAGACACAAATACTTACATTATTTCTCCTCGATGTGTGACAGTTTCTACGGTCGCGGACACACGAACGACAATATAAAGGTGAAGCCACATTAAAAGTATACCATAGACTTGACGTTTAAACTTTCATAACGCAAGTGAGATCAAATCCATGAGTTTTCGATACTATTGATTATTTAGGCATATCTCAAATTATCTAAATTAATTTGATGGAGACTTTTAGATTTGAAGATATCAAAATAGATTTTAAAAAGTAAACTGATGTTTGAAATAAAAATGAATAAAATTGTTTGAAAGTTTAAAAATCAGTAATAAAAGTTAAAAAGGCTTTACATATGAATTCGACATTCAAAGTAGTTTGATGTAGTCACGGTAATCCGGTATTATATAAAAAATCCTATATCCTAAAAAATAAATCTAATCACAGTAAGCGGTATTCTATTAAAATATTTACCATACGCTTGAAAGCGAGAAATAAGACTACCTTTGGGAATGATCAAAACTGGTCTTGGTTCTTATCTTATGTTGGCACAGAACTGGCGAATAGTGGTCTTTTTTCGGGCTGGTCTTAATTCTCCGGGGTTCAGGGGTATTCGACAATTTACATGATCTTATAGTCAAATCATCTTTGTTCTAAATGTAATTTTATTTCTGTGTCCCAAATCATTAGTTTGTTTTATCATAAGTCATGGACATATAAGCCCTAACCTAGATTCATGATGTCTACTTTTGAATGTTTTTGTAAGGTGTAAATGCTTAGCGTTTTAAGTAAAGGAACAAGTATTGGCACCTCAAATATTTATGTTACTAATTTTCTTTTTAAGAAATATATTAAGATTCGTTGAGTTTGCCTTTGCAATATTTTTTAGTGTTCGCATTTTGTGCAAGATTTTATTTATATATGTTACAACATCGTGTTTTGCCTGTACACTAAGCACCTGGCATGGCAATCTGATGTCTGCTATTAGTTATATATTATGGAATGAATAAAAGATAAATTGTTCTGTTGCATACATGAATTTAATAATTTCATAAATGTTTGTATTTAAGTAAATTTGGTAATTAAACTAAGGCAGTCATTGGAAGCCTTGTTTATGAGCCTATAATTCGAAATGTAATGCGTCTATCTATTGAGAACGCACCATCATCCTTTGCAGACACAATAGGTCATACCTCTTTTCACTGTCAGTTATACTGTCAGTTACAATATGCTACTTATATGCTATCATATTTCAGTTAAAACAGTAATGTTAAAAGCTCTATGCTCAGGCTTGGGCAAATTTACCTCTTTACTGTGATATCCCACTCTGTGCGATGGGACACATTCCGACTCAGGTTCATTGTTGAAATCCTGTATCCTTTCACAAAATACTTTTAGTGTTTTATTGATTTGTTGTGAAACAGGGTAATAATCACCTTGCTACATGCGTAGCTGTATTTTAAGTGAAACCTATTGGCACTGAATGTTTTTATAGCAATTTTTATTTTGCATTTTTCATCATGGAACAGTTTTTCTTATTTGCTTACACGCAAAGCGAAAACTTGAAACGGCACAGACGCCAGTAATTCAAAGAGTATATTTTTTTTCAAGGCCGAATTGAGTTTATCTATGGATGTTCTCATTGTGTCTCTGTTTGCTTTCTTTTTATACACTGCTAATGGCGTAGATGATTCCAAGAAAGAATGCGAACTAGCCAGTTTCCAAAATATGGATTATAAGTATGCAGTAGCGCCTGTTATTTTGCTTTGTGCCCTAGCTTTTCTGTGTATACCAATACAACAAGTATAAGATTTAATTAAACATATAAGGACTGCAGAGACCCACAAAATACCTCTGACCCCGGTGATTATATAGAGCTGTGTATGGTATTATACTGTGCGTTCATAATTAAGAATAGTTCTATTGAAAATATTCGGTGCTATTAAAAGTCCGATGATACACATGAGCTCCTGTGCCAGAGCTGTACATTTTGGCCAGTATCTGAAAGATAGTTAAAATAACATTAAATAAAATCAGGTACTTTATCCCGCGACTTACTGAAATATCGCCTCTTGAATCAAATAACATTGCAGTAGAATATTTCTGGAGACCAAGCTAACATACCCATTGTTGTGGTAATAGGGAGGCAATAACTTTACAGCGTGGCAGGGACAAAAAGAATCTAGCACCACATGCAATATCAATGTACGAATACTGATACATCACGCGGTTATCAAATGATCTCCATTCACCCACCCCCATGGGCCAAGACAATAGCAATCCATCTCGTGACTGTGTCACCGATCTTGCATAATAGCAATGGAGAAATTGAAAAGACCGGATTACGTCTTTGTCTGGCCCTAATAACATAAAAATAACAAAAACAATTGGGCATGGGCTATCCAGGCATTATCATAAATCATATTTCTTTGACCTACTTTCACAAAATAAGAATCGGATCTCAAGCTTGGTGCTGGATCTGTTTTCAGAGTTGAAAAACAATGTATTTGAAACAACATTTATCGACCGGTACTTAAAAACTGATCCTACGTGGTAGTTTATATCCTATGTTTTATCGAAGAACAAGTATTCCTTGGGCATAAATGGATTTCATTCAAACAATTTAAAATTCTGCAAAGAGTAAGAAAAACCAAAGCTATTTAAGTAATCTGGCATGTTTATATTAAAGACAGAAATACTCCCAAGATGTAATTCTACATTCATCCTGTGTAATAAAACTCATCTATGAGAATGTTACAATGGCGCATGAGAGAAGCAATGACTATGTGTATTATCAGACTTAGGACTAAAGCCCATAAGAAAAACATGCGTGACATTACCTCTACAGAAAACATCATATTCGTGCTGGATTCACTACGTTCTCTTGCATAGATTCTGACTCCAAAGTACAACATTGCTTTTAATATTCTTCTGAAGCAGTCATACCATTTTATTACAATGAAAGTGCACTTTAATGACAGCCAAATCAGTGCCTTACCTGGAGAGTCGACTTTTTTTAAAAATGTGCTCAAACACCAATTATTGATAAATCCAGAAATCACACCAAGTACTTGTTACAAGTACTGGAATGCAATTTAATTTTTATAATAAAAACAATTAAACCAGTTGAGGAGTTCATAGCGAAGAACAGGACACAGCATCTATCTGTATAACAAGCATATTTTGCTTGGATTGAAAGCAATTCAAGGGGTATTCATCTTTGCGTATCAATTTTATCCATTTTAAAAACTGCCATCTTTTCAACTAAACAAATTAGTACTAGTACCAACACCAGAGTAGTTAAATCTCGAATCTGTCAGCACAAGCACACTCACACACGATTCCACCAATATCAGAGTAGTTAAATCTCGAATCTGTCAGCACAAGCACACTCGCACACGATTCCACCAATATCAGAGTAGTTAAATCTCGAATCTGTCAGCACAAGCACACTGGCACACGATTCCACCAATATCAGAGCAGTTAAATCTCGAATCTGTCAGCACAAGCACACTCGCACACCATTCCACGCCTAATGTGATGACACAGCCATAGCCATCATGTATCATTTAATTATTTCAGGACAATAAACTTCCTTGAATTTCTTTTTATTTCATTGCAGTGGGCATCAGGCATCAGAACTAAAAATATATTCGATGCTTATCCCGGTTATTGCCGATTCTTTGTTTTTACAACAGAATTGTTCATAAATATTTCTCAAATAATAATAGATTTTTCTATGAGCATTATAAACGTTTCTCAGTTTCATAATAATTTGAAAGTATTTTGGGGGCTGAAACAATTGTCTATGAATGTAATGTATCTATGCAAATTATTTTTTACTTTTATAATTATTATCTTAATTACAGTGCGCCTGTCTCTGGAATTTTAACAAGCTTACGAAGTTTTGTACTTGTTTCTAAGGTAGTATTCAAAACAGAAGCAAAAATATATGAAGTTATTTTATATTTAATTTGATATTTTAAATTGCAATAAAATATTGATTATTACGTTTTTGACACCTTTGTTTAAACTTATATATTTATTTCAATTCATATATATTTCAATGTAGTGTTTATACACAACATCAGGGCCCGATGCAAATATAAAGTAGTTCTATTTTTGCCTATTATTGTTTTCTCAGAAAACAGTGCACACATTTATAGATTTGATAAATATCAGTTCGTATTGTCCAATACTTGAACATAAGGCCAACACCAAAGATAAATATCCTTTTCACTTTGATACAAATACACATGGTATCGTCGAAGAAGGAAAGAATTACAAGAAAGACAAAGTAGGAAAAGTCGAAATTAATAACAATTGTCTTTGCATGTGCGCATAGTCAAGCATCCAGATGCTTCAACGTTATTTTTAGCATTTTACTTAATTATCACTCTGTTTCAAAACTTCGGACAGCTGTAGTCCAGTTGTATGACAGCAGACATATAATAAAATACCATAGTTTATAACGACTAATTATACACGGCAAAGTTTATTACTTGACAGTTCCATTTATTTTGTTTTCTGCAAGCTGCCTTGACCAGAATGCCAATATCAAACAATTAGAGGTAAGAGGACAATGTTGCGCCAGGTAATCTTTTAGTAGGTCTTGCTAATTTAACAGGGTTAATCCTCTGTTAATTTGATTTTTCGGTTTCTCACACTTTTGCATTGCACCGTTGCATTTAGCAGATGCAAATGAGGACCGCTGTTGTGTTGTAACTCTGCAGCTCCCCAGTGCAAATGATATCAATTGACATTCTTTCTATTTCTGTTCTGTTTCTCTATCTATCTTTTTTCTCTCTCCATCTCTATCTCTCTCTATCTCCCTCTCCGTCTCTCTCACTCTCTTTCTCTTCTTTCTCTCTCTCTTTCTCTCTCTCTCTCTCTCTCTCTCTCTCTCTCTGTCTCTCTCTCTATCTCAGTCTCTTGTCTGGCACTCTCATCGACCAGAAACCTTAATAAGTTAAAGGCTCCAAACTCGTTTTACAGGTATAATTTATGTGTAAATACATTTGAAACCTAACAAAGAATTTGTTTTATGTTTGCAAATTTGCAAATTGATAACTATTTTGTCACACTACTTCTGTGCCTCATTACCCACCTACCCTTTCTCCGCCTTTCTGTGGCGTGGTGTGAATTTTGAGTTGATTGGAACTTAGGTAGTTGATAGCTGTGCGACAGGATTAAGAAGGGCTATAGTATTAAAAGCAATATGCTACTCGATGATGAAATAGGTCATAGGTGTTTTGTGATGCCTATCACGAAGCATGTATTTATGAAGCGGACAGAGCTTGAAGTTGGAGTATTACGGTATAAGGGAGATAATATTTTATTAGAAATCACAGCTCGTGATCATTAACAGTTGCCTGAAGTCCAAGATATATCGAAAGTTATTTTAGGAGAAGGCATTTTAAATTATTTCACTATGAATCCGCATGTATAATTCAGGCACGATAATGTTCACCCCAAACTGGCTGCTATTTGTGCTGATATGCTGCGAGCCAAAAACATAAACGTTCTACGCTCGTTCTATGAGAATATATCAAAAATTTGTGATGAGTGAGTACGCGAATCCCAAACACACTCATTTTCAGTAACCAAAGCCAACCTTCGTTACGATACTTCGCGTACTTATAGATGGACTCACATCGCTCTTAATGTGTTATATTCATTAAAACTGAGTGCATGTACTCACATTTATCTTTACTTTCCTTTCTACTGTTTCTACTTGTACTGTCTCTAAGTATACTAACGCAATTTAAAAATGCAATGAAGTATTTTAATGATATATTAAGTACAGCAAAACGAAATTGTGTGCATCAGTTACAAACCCAATGTCCAATGTCTCTCTATTACACTTTGTTTGATACGGATACACAGTACTGATTTTAAAGGAATTACCAGTTAACAGTATTACACCTTCCCAAAATGCGCATGTATTTACGGTCCAAGTAAAAGCAACATAAACTTCAGTAAACAAAATTCGAACGAAAAGGCTTAGCGAAAATGACAGATGACACACAACTGGTATGCTTCTTACCGGCCAGTCACAAACGTCAATCGCCAGAACACTCAGAGTGACTTGTATCTACAACTTGTCTTCTTTGCAACGTCGCCAGGAAGTGTCTCCTGTAAGAGACTGTCCACGACCGGGTACAGGATTTCGCTATGGAGGACAAATCGGCTCATTATGTCGATGCCACGACTCGTCAATGCACTGATCCAGGCCAAAGAAGGGAACACAAAAATATTGAAAACTGTAACATGACTGCAAAATGTTGCTGAATTCCCGTTGTTGTAAAGATTTGTATTCGACTGAATTGTTGCGTATTTATATCAAATATTTTATTGTTGTGTTACATTTGTTATTTCTTTTTAGATTGCGTTGGTAAATATTTTTTCGGTTATAATTTCTTCCTTTTCATTGCTGTCTTTTACCAGGTAGTTGTATGGAGCGCTAGTAGATCTTTTTAGGCAATCCAGTGAAACGCCCATTTCTACAAGGAGGAACTGGTATACAAAGATAACCTCTATAAAATCTGAGCGTCATATCGTCCATACCTCTGCATTCTATAACCTACTAATAGTGATAAGTGTGCACCCTCCATATCTAAGAAGGAACTGGTTTACTTCTTCCCCAAAAGAAAGGTCACATACAGGAGCTGTGTAATATGGGGTTATTTTTCGCCTTTTTTAAATTCAAAACTTGGCAAATGCTTGAAACATAGTTATATTTGTGTATTTGTGCGCTTTGTATTCGCCATATCTCAGCAAATAATCTTTCTTTATAAAGAAAACCCATAAATTGCAACTATGCGTCGTAAGATTAGTTTTTTCTTAAAATAAAAAAACTGGAATTGTTTTAAATGGCATTACAGATGTGAACCCCTGTGATTTGTACGCCCTATATCTCAGCGCATATTAAAGAGATTCCCTTTCCTTTTCCGACAAAGAAACATCATATATAGGAATTGTGTAATAGTGAATATAATAGGGAAGATTTGATAAAACACTTTTATACCTTTGGGATTGGGTATTTTATACGCACCACATCTCAGCAAGCATTCAATGGAGCTCTATTCAACACATTTTCCGATGCTATAAAGCGAAGCCTGCTGAGATGTTATACGTTAAATTGTATATCTTGCAAACTACTTTGAAATTGGACAAAATTGATGAATTGGCGCTAGATAAAATGGATGAAATATACACATTTTCCGTAAAGACATGGAGGTTTGTGTCGACAAGTTCTCCAAAACTGTATTATGATTTGTTCGTTAATAGGTCCTTTCTTTACTTTGTTGTAAGTTCCGATCAAATGTGGAACTTCTAGTCTATTTGTAAACTGCTCATTCATATTATGAGATAATACGAGTAGTGTTGGCCTATCGCAAGCGGTAAGTACTAAAGATTACCTATATATCTCTGTGAACTGTAGGTGGGTACAATAGGTTTCAGCATGTGAGTGGGATTTGGATTCCTATTGTCTGTGTTGCTTAAAATAATAATGATCGAAGTATCGAGAAGTAGTCATTCACTGACAAATAAATAAATCCAAAGACATACCAACAAAATAGAATGATTGATAGAATGGCTTAGCACTAAACATAACACTTTTATGTATGTGGATCAAATCGACACATTATTAATCATATTTCGAACATACGAATGTACTAGTGTCAATAACAAACGGGAGATAAACCTGTTCACATGAAAATGAACGAAAGAGTGATTCGCTAACCGAAATATAACTTTCGACTAAAGGCTATTATCTTCCATACAAACAATTTACAATATAAACCATTTTCTAAAAATTAAGTAAAAATAGCTGTGAATCAGACTATGCCTAAAACAGGCTAAAATTGATGCATCAAACTGTCTGTTTAAAAACAAACATGACTAAATATGGTTTGTAAATCAATGGACTTCAGCATGTGGGGTAAAATTAATAATTCAGTATGACTGTGGATTCAATGAATCTTTGTTTGAAATCTGTTGATTTGGGCTTTTAGCGGCTTGTCTTAGTTCAAGCAAACTAAGTATTTGGATAAATTACAAGCTACTCAAAGAGGTTTAATTTATCCAGGTAAGTGGACTTGCCAGTAATAAAGTAGTAATGATGGATATTTCTCTCACAGTAAAATAAAAAACAGCTTAACTATATAATTAATTTATGATCAAATAACACTATAACCTGTATATTTCATGGAAAATGCGTTAGGGATTACATTTCCAGAAATGACCACCTCCTCCCTGAGACGCTGGATTCTGTGTGTTTTGTCTGGACATTATAACAATGGAGAAATCCAGTAATAAGATCATTTTTCAAGTCATCTTATTCTACCTTCCGACCTACCAATGTTTTCTTCTCCGGAACCTGTCCTTTATGAGTGATGTCTTTAACTGTTAAACTAAGCTGCATTCATCTATTATTCTTATATGTGCAGGAGGTGGGAGCGGGACTTGAAGAGCTTGGGGGAGGTCTTTACAGGCGGTGGGGGAAGACTACCGGTCACCGTGTTGATGTTAGAGGCTTGTGTTTTTCCTGTTTGATGTCTTTGTTTGTAAATGTCTATCCTACTGTGTCCGATTGTACTCTTGAGTGCAACGTTGAACAAAACTGGGAAATCGATGTTCTATAGACCTTGAAAAATGGGTGTCATAACCAAACAACAACCTAGCCATGCTATCTCTCACCGGAAATGGAATCCATATCAGGTCGCTTCGAAAGGACGAAAAATATGGAGATTTCAGGGATTTCTTCTGAAAAATACTTTTGAAAAATATTCATGCAAATTGACTTAATACGTATATTGCGTTACAGGATTACTTGCGTCGGGTATACTTTGCCGGAAGGATGACTATGACACCTTAAAACAATCAAAGTCTAGAAGGCGATCCTTCTAGACTTAAGTTGGAACCCGTTGTTGATCCAGTGCCTATGCATCGTTTTTCAACGTCACAATGTTTGCTGGAGCGTCAGTTAAAACAAATTCGGATCTGGGTGTTGCGATTCCACCTCCTGTCCGTCTTGAATTAAATTGCATTTTAATCGGATGTTATCTTGACATCTCATCTTTAAATTACAACGCTATAAATTGATTATTTGTTTTTAATTTAACTTATTTCTAATTGTTTTCTGTATTTTCAGAATATGAAATAATGAGATGGAAAAATTTGGTCTTCAACCTAGTTGTAGCTGCTGGAAGCTCCTTTCTCCTCATTATAACTGTGTCATTTGGGGATTCCCTTGAAAGTGGAACAACCCCTACACACACCAATGACCTTGGTTCCTCACCTTGGCAGGGCAACATCAAACGAAGTACGTTTTTAGTCAGATTAACAGTGTGCCAAGTTTCTAGTACTGTGAGAAAGTAGAAGGCCGTCCGAGAATTTTGACACTTTCTCATCGTTTTTAAGCTTTCTTCAGATTTACTCCTATTGAGATGAGGTTGAAAGATATAACATTCGCTCAGAATTGTATGTTATATGTGTATATATTGACTGTGCATCATATTAAAGATACTTCAATTGAAATAGGAATGTTGGGGTATTGCATGTTAAACAGGAGTAATTGAAGTTCAACGATGATTCGAAATCTAGGAAAACTGCGACATAATAGAGAGAGAGAGAGAGAGAGAGAGAGAGAGAGAGAGAGAGGAGGGGAAAGTCTTGAGGGGGAGGATTAGCGTTTGGAGGAGTAAAAGGTATTCATTTACATATTTTATCAGAGGGTGCTCAATTTTCGAGTCATCGCTGAACATCAATTGCATTTGTGTTTAACCGGCAAAATCTCCAATATTTCTAATACAATTGAAATATCTTTGATAAAATGAGTAGTCAATGTATACAGCCATAATTGTGGGCAAGAGATCTATTTTTGCTTCTTGTCTTAAGACCGAGAAAAAGAACCCGCTTAATGGCACACCTGTTGAAATGTAAATTCATTTTAACATTTCAAATAGAGAATAAACACAAATAACACATTATAAAAGTGGCGATAACAGTGCCAAGAGCTCTTTACAGCTAGCGCCACTTAAGGCCTTAATTCATTTTAACATTTCAAATAGAGAATAAACACAAATAACACATTATAAAAGTGGCGATAACAGTGCCAAGAGCTCTTTACAGCTAGCGCAACTTAAGGCCAAAAATATTAACATTTAGTTCTTTTAATTTTTGTTTTCGGTACTTTTCCAGCAAATAGATATCACTTGCAAAACATGACCAAACCAACATGCATTATAATCACTAAATTTTTAACTTGTACACCATTAAGAATTAAACAAGTCTACTTTGAAACTACACAATGTGTGGCTGCACATGGTTTAATAACGGATATCAAAGTATTATTGGATGTATGTTGTTGTTCCAACAACACGCACTGACACAACATTATTCAAAACCTGCAATGCACAAAACACAAATACTATCCTTCAAAAGACAGTAAACATAAACATTATTGAAGTTAAAGTGTATAAATGGGATTTCTATTTTGTGCCTATGCTACTTTCAAGACTAAGTAAATCCGCCACGGCCTTCGGAGCAGGAGGGGGCCATACAGTGTTTTAGCGCATACATTTGTGATTTGGATAAAATATCGTAGCACTGAGCTTCCGTTATATTTTGCTCTGCACTAACACTCGGAACTTTCACCACCCTTCCTCCAGAAGATGAAGGGCCCGGAAATATTGAAAACACCGATTTCGAAAGAACGCAAAGAAGGAACTAACTTCAGATAACTAGGATCAAAAGCTATGGGGAGCAAAAGAGGTAAAAGGATCAATGATGTAGACATGATTCCGATTAATCTAATATAGATGTGTACTTTAAGACTCGTAAATTTTCAGGTCAATTTGAATCAAAAGAGACTGAGAGAATCACAAAATCTGGAGTCACTTTAAAATTCACCAGAAAACTGGAGAAGAAAACAGCGGGTTTAGAATCTAATGCCGCTGTAGTCGCAAACTGGTCAACTAAAGTGACCTCTTGCAGTGGAACTTATGAGAACATTTTATGCGCCACTCCGGTTTCTGTCCACAAGTACGCTCAGCTTACGTTTTTGAAGGACTTGAAGAACCCATGTGTGTGCATATCTAGGGAAAATTCTCCACGTGGAGTGCGTGTGACAGCTGAAAAGGTAAGTGAAAATGGCAAACAAATGCATTAACAAATTTCCAAAGAGAAATGGCTCCATTTGGTGGAAGAAAGGGAGAGGAGGAGGAAGATGACCACCCTTTTGTTACAAAATCACGAGTGTTTGTATCCTGTTATGTTATTTTCACATGTGAGCCGTAGAATATGTTTAGAAATAATTTCTCCAATAATGAAATATTAAGTACTTAGGGTGACAAAGAACTCTTCGTGATGTATTTGGAGTAGTAAATGTTAAAGTTACTAAACATTTTGAAACTTCATTCAAATGTTTAAGCATTTAAATGTAATAAAGAATTGTGTTAAAAACTACTTCTCTTTCAAGCTCAGACTCCAACTTCACTTGGCATATAAAAAAATGAAACTTTTCCAAATAATCAAATGCTTGACGATTTTGTTATTGGACTTACCCTAGGTTGCCGTCCACGCAGCCTGCAGACTGAGATGTCTACCGTATATCTACCTCATGGGTTTTTCTAAATGCGGAACGACGGATATGCACGTTCTCCTGACAAAACACCAGCTCATAGAGCAAGGTTACCGAAAAGAAATTGAATGGTGGTCCAGGGGGAAAGCAGCAGAGCGTCGCTTCTGGAGAGCGAACAACATAACCTCACCACTGAATCTGTTTTCTTATATGAATATGTTCAAATATGCTTCTTCTAAAATAAAGCACAGCGTATTCCATATGGATAAACAACTGACATTGAGAGCAAGTTCAAATACGGGAAACTTACTAAATGAGGACTATAGGAGCAACATGGTTATCATCGAAAGTTCCATTAGTAACGGCATATCTGACCATATTTATCAGGAAATTCACCATCTAAATCCAAACGCAAAACTTCTGTACATGTTACGGGACCCAGTAGAAAGGGCCTTTTCAGCGTATCGCTTCAGCTTTCAAATATCACCTGAAAACTCTATTCGAAATCAAACACCCGCTGGTTTTCACAACTTTATTGCGACGTTGCTAAATAAAGACTCAGCAAACAGGATGGCACCTAAATTACTAACCACAAGTCACTATGCCGATAAAATAAAAGGTCCAATGCAATTATTTGGGAAGTCGAACGTTAAAATTATACGCTTTGAAGATTATATTGTGAATCCCGTTTCCTTAGTAGAAGAGGAACTGTTACCTTTTTTTGGATTACCAAGGTATGATAGGACAATTCGTGAAAATATTGCCAATACGACTACGAGCAAGATCTCAAAAAACACGTCCTATTTGAAGTATGAAATGCTCCCTGAAACGAGAAAACTCCTGCAAGACTATTTTAAGCCTCACAATGTTCAGCTGAGCAAACTTCTAGGAGATAACAAATGGACGTGGGGTTATTAAATACCTATGCAATACTCTTGTCGTCTCTTGTCGTCTCTCCAACACATAAATAATAATTATTAGCGTAGGTACTATTTAATTGTATATTTAAACACTAGTGTAGATTCAATGCATAAAATATTGTCACTCGTCGGTTTTGTCGCAATTTTGTCATGAATCTGTCAGTATTTTTCCCCTAACTTGTCACATTCGTCAAACACTTGTCTAAATGACAAACTAAAGTTGTAATTCTTCTGACAAATTTTCGATGGCGCAATGTTATGTGTGTGGTTTTATTTCGTCGCTCGTCGCGTTAACACAGATCATTCCATAGATCTGACGCAAATTTATTTCATGTTGCTTCCATTCGATCTTTTGCTAAAAGGCCTTAAAGAGGGGTGGAATGTCAAGTCAAACGACAGCGTCCCCTACTCCCTTATGGAGCGAAAATAAGTCAATGACTGGAAGTATATTTGATTTATCGAAGAGCCAGTGTATCTTGAATAGTAATCGCCTCTTGTCGTAATAAAATGTATCTTTCACTGCACCGGCAAAGAAATGTGCCCATTTACAACGGGATTCTCTCTTATTTCATTTCCCAAATCAAACCTTTGATCGTCAGAAACATAAAAAGGAGCATCTACACTTATTTGCATCAGGCAATAGTTAGCCATAAATTCCGTGTAATAGGATGTGACGCCAGAGAAGAGTAGATAATAAAACATTGCTTGATATTTCTCAAGTGATTGTTTATCCCACGGGTGAATGTCGGTTCCTTGATAACCTTTGTCACAGGATATGGGCACAAAAGGCTTTACTTCTAATAGTTTATGTGAGACGTTTTCTTTGGTTTCATATTCTTAGAGCCTAAAAGAAAACTGTTGAACCATGAAGGACCATGGCTTTTGATTATACAACATGGAATAACCCTGGCTGAATGACTGGTTTTAACCAAAAAAAAAACAAGAGCAGTTGCAATTACGACACTAAACTAGATACTGAAACACAACCAGACAAAATTTTTACAACGGATACGTACAAAAGCTACAACTAGGTATTATGCTTCCTGCATATTTCTGAAACACAAACACACACAGCTTATTTGGAGAAGACCAACAATAAGTTTGATCATATTGCCGTGCTTCTCGACAATCTCAACTAATCAGAGAACGAATTAAAGTCGGTCAGATCATGAACTCTCCCAACAATCCAGATCAGCTGCAATAATTTTTCATACTCTATATAGGAAAGGATACATTCAACCACTGCGACGTTCGGGAGCAAGTGGCAGACAAATAAATGTCACAAATACAAATACAAAAACATACGAATAGATAATAAATGATTTCGGTCAGCATTTGTAAGATATTTTACTTTTTCCAGCTGAACTCGCGATCTGATTTGGCTATGAATCATGAATATTGAATCATCGAATGGCCTTCGCAAATTAGTACATTCACTAGTCAAAAGTAGCACTTTCTACACTATGTTTTTCGGGGTCCATATTAAATAGTTAAGAAACGCAATTTATGTCTAAAACTTCGAAGTACCTATGCCGATCCAGATTCTAATTTGAACAATCGACATATGGAAAAAATGGAAAATTTATATATATTTTGATCGATTCGCATAACCAAATATGGAACAAAAAGAATCAATTTTTGCAGGTAAATACATTTCTAAATGAAATGAAAAATAGTATTGAATAAGGAGGAAAAGCGAAACTGTTTTTATCTCATAGAATGAGAAAACAGTACAGTGTCCTATTAGTGAAAAATGTTTCTTGTAATACATGAAAAACAACAATTATATAAAAATTAACCAATTTTTACCTTTCGGTTATTATTGTTGTGACAAAAATTACCTTAGTCTTATTGCCAAGTCTTGGTATCTGTTAACTTTTGCTAATAATCATACAGTAGCAATTCAATCAAAGGCGCACAAATTGTAACTTTCTTTCCGAATCCGAAATGGGACAGCTTTACTGTGTTTTTGTGAAGGCTTAATGTATAACATTGCTACAATTTGTCTAGCACATTATGATCTTTGCCTCTAATACACTCTTGTTCAAATCGGTTTCTATGCCTGTCCATTACTTTTTAAAAGGACTGTTAAACGTAACGTTTGAAATAATTCCCCCTTTTAACGAAACGCAGAGTGCAAGAATCTCCCTTTTTGTAGGAAACGCAGAGTATTAAATGAAATCAACCCTCTTTATGAAACTGGTCCTCCGAACGGATCCCGTCGACCTTAAAATTGCCCTTCTTGAGTGTGGATCGGTATGAAGCTCTAGACTTGCAGTACTGAATAATTTAATCAATGTACAACACTAACTTCACTTGATAAAAGAGCAATATTTATGTAAAAAATGTCCAACCAACGGTTGATTGCAAAACCCAGTAAAACTCAATAGTCTATTAGTCAATGATTCCACTAAGTTGCCCGTTATGATACAGTAAAACTCAAAATAGAATGCAAAGTATTGTTGCCATCCATCCACTATTTTTCACTTAACTTAGCATTACCTGCTGAGTACTAAAAGTAGAGAATGAATTTTAAAAAATTGAAATTGAACAAGATGAACTACGGCTGATTTTAATCAGTTACAATTAAAATTAGAAACCGAGCCCTAAAAATATAGTAAAAACCTTGGTGTTACTTCGATCCACAACTTTGCATGGAGCATTTCTCAATTTCTCAAGTCGAAACCTATTGTGATTTATCCAACGTTCAATGAATACGAGATTTTACCCTGGATGCTACCAAGATGTTGGTGGGTGCAGATGACATTTCTGAGATACGTTATTCAAAAAATATCTAACGCTGTTCGAGCTCAACGATTCTTCATTGCTGGCAAGTGGTTCAAAATAATGCTGTCAAACCATTTATTTTTAATACACTCAAATGTATCCCCCATTTGGTGTGGTGCGAAACCCCAAACTAATGGTTGCCTTTGAAAAGCGGTGTTATTTTAAAGATTCATTAACTACCTTCAATTCTTTGTGTGGCTGTGCCCAAACAACATTTATTTAACTGTTTCCTGTGTTCTCGCGGGCAACCTGACATCTGATCTTCTTAGATTGTTAGTCGATCAAACAGTAAGCATAGAGAAAATGTCTTTCATATAGTTTACATTGAATGTATCATAAGCTGTGGCAAAGTATGTTATGATTTGTCATCTGGAAAAAATAATTCAACCCATCTGTTGAAAGATTATTTTGGTTATTAGTATTGTTAACATTGTTTCATTACCTTTTCTATCAATCATTCTTGTATATTTGTTTGTTTTAGTTTATAATTAGAGTATCTTTTTATTGTGTTTATCGATTGCTTAAGATGAAGCGCACATAAGAAAAAATATATAAATCCAGTAAACAGTTGTCTCATGGCGGAAAATACACAACCGTAATCCTATTACAGTACATTGTTCCAAAACTGATCAATTCTTTAAACACATGGCTTGAAATACTTACCCAAAGTATTTCGAAATTTTGAGTAATACTGTATCTTCAAGTCATACAACAAAGAAATAAATACTAGATTTGAGGGTTTTAAGTAAAACTTCCAGGTAATTCACTAACTGAAGAATATAAATGTGTTATTCCTAGCTGACTAACTGGACTATTTAAATCAAATGTAAATGCAATATAAAACATAGGTAAATGATAGAGTTATTACATGAAAATCAATTTAAAAAAATAATAGATTGTCATGAAAAAGTATTAATACATTGTAACACATTAATGCTTTCTTCTAGCAAAGACTTCAATAGTATTTCAAAGGCAAAAAATCTAGCATTTAGCAAAATTACTTCATTATTTAATATAATTTTTACTGAATTTAGTTTTGAACACCAAGAAAGCAAGCGTTGTTTACTTTTCTTCAAGATGAAGTTTAACTACCAAAACTAAATTAAGAAAAAAATGTGTTGCATTACTAAAGATCAGTCTAAAAACTGTTATTTAAAATCAATGGAAAAATATTGCATCGTTTAATGTGTCTCTCTATTAAGTTTTAGCAAGTATGTCTATCAAGTTTTAAAAAGTATTTACTGTACTTAATACAAATTTCTTATATACTTATATGAAATGTAATGCCACACAAAATCTATACAAATTCCTTAAAATAACCCCACATAGAGAAAACTTTGTGGGTATTAATCTTACACAATCTATTACTTAAAGCAACTACGCAACTACAGTGAGCCTAAAGCTATTTATCTGCAGCTAACAACCGTTTAAAGTAATAAGTAAACCTATTCCAGCAATTTCCCTACAGCAATACAGCAATTTTTGCATACGACAAAGGGGTCTAAAACAAGTGCTGCTGCGACAAGTGCCGCTGGATAACCGTCACCTAGACAACTGCTGCTGGCTGACAAGTGCCAGATAACTTCGGCCCGAAAAACCTAAGCACAAACACAGATCATGTCCAAAAACATTTATTCCAAATTTTCACTTCATAGACATCTATTCCGATTCATAATACGTGGCACATTGATTTACCATATCGCATTTCACAGTAATTTACCATATTACATGTCTCTTTATTCCAAATTGCACAATGTTATATAGACTAATCCATCACAAGAATATTAGGTGCACACTTTAAATGAAGCTAATCAACCACAGGAATGCGAATTGCAATTTTTAAAAAAGACTTATCTATCACACGAACAAGAATAATTTGAGTGATGCTTGTGATTATTCATATCAAGAACCTCAATTGCATGCTGTTTGTGAAACAAATCTATAAAATAATAAAATGGGTTGTAAAACGTGGCATAACTCAACAGTTATTTCCTGGGGGCACTTGTCCGGCAGTGGCAGTTGTCCAAGGAGCGGTTTTCTCGTATCACTTGTCCAAATGTTACATGTACCGGCGGCAGTTGTCCTATGCTCATGATATACATATGTAAGATTCTCAAGATATACGGGAAACGTTCAAGAGGCATATTTTTATTCTTTTGTATGCCACGTGATACAACAAAATTTGTCTCTTAGTCTTTATGGGATTTTATTATTTTATGCGTTTCTAAGAACTTATCTAGAGAACCTTGCAAAAGAAATTTTTTACCCTTACCCAGGCGACCATAAACTGTTTGGGTATCTGGTCTTGTGAAGAGGACTTAATTGCAATATATAAATTAGTGGTTTTTTGAAATATTCCCATCCATATTTTTACAAGAACACCATGAATTGAATTTCAATAAAAACGCACAATAGTGTATGCTTAATACAGTTTATAGAGATGCATTATTTAAAATATAAATTGCTGGTGATTTTTTGGTCTATTTCTTCTAACGGAGCATATGTTAAATATTTCGCAGCCAATTGGCAGTGAATGCACATAGGATTGGTTAGCATTTAGTTACATGGTTTCCATGTCTTATGCAAACTGAAATCAAGTCCACACTCAAGTCCAGTTTTGTCTAAAGTAACGAAGGAAAGATGTTCCTATAGATTTTATTCAGTTAATATTAAAAGCAATGTTTCTTTATCGTTACTGAAATGTTACTGAAAAGCCCAACATTACTGAATAAGTTACAAATGAAAGATGAACATATGCACTGTCAAAATAAGATGAGAAAATCAACTAAGTAACAAAGCCATGTAAAATACTAACATTGAATACTTGGTACTTTACGTCGTATCGGTGAACTTCACTGCCACACATGGTATAAAGTATTATACGAACACATATTATATTTGACCATTGCACCGTTGAATTTGTTTTGAGAATTCAGTTGTTGCTTTTCTATCAAAGTAATCCGATCACAAATCGTCTTGTACCGCACACAGTCGTTTTTAGGATGGATATCAGCGAATCGCCCCTAAAAGAAATGTTCGGTGATCGGTTTTTGCATCAAACGAGTACATCTCTTTGTCAATTTATTTTCCGCTTCAGCGGATTTCTGGTCTATTAATGATACAATGGCAATATATATATCGTTATTCTACTTGACCGATATCACCTTCTCCTATGTCTAAAGCAAATAGATAAAATAAATAACGAGCCTATCCTTAATGGAACACGACGGAGCAAATAAAATAAACTTAAATAAAATTATGCACGCTTCTATGATCACAGACAGATTCTACGAATACAACAGGAATCTCCTGACCAGCCCCTGAGGGATAATTATACATCAGATGGTGAATAATGCAAGTGGAATGAAAGGTGTACTTGAGATACGTAAAAAATGACCGTAGAAACGATGCGAACGGTTAAAAAGTCGAATTGTGTGCAAAATACATTCATTGAACAATTAAATTCTGTATTTTGACCTGATGTTTTTCAACTACAGTAAATTCTCTGTTAAAGACATCACCCGAACTGCAAATATCTGTCGGACAAAGTCATGTGTCTAATGACGAGGTTTTCTGTTTGTTTCTGGTAATGGCGTGGACTACCAAGAGAAACCATTGTTTAGATATTCTCTCTTCATTTTCTGTCCATTTTCTTGCCTTTCGTTCCCAGCTGTGTCTGTTAACAGTGCGTAAAAATTGACAACAGTGCTGATGTGCCCTATTGTAGGCCCCGTTTCAATGCATCGGTAAGTTTAAAAAAAACTAGGCTTGATCAGTACAGGAGTCAACAGAAGGCTAGCTTGGATCATCAATGAAATTTACTGACCATGTGAATTTCTTTTGTCTAATGTCAAATAACTCAGATATTATAATTCAAAAATTATTGAAAATATATTATTAGATTATTACATAAATTATTAGAGCATCCGACACGAGGAAATAATTGTTTTTGGGTGTAATAAATTGTGGAATTTAGAGACTAAATCTTATGCCTCAATTTGTAATATGGTTTGAATGGAACATAAAAGAATTTAAGGTCACTGAGCCTTAATGATAAACAAGGTCATGTTCTAGTATCCAGTTAATTTACGTATACACTTCTTTACAGTACTTCAAAATCTAACTTCTTCCAGAACACTGAATTCAATATTTATTCAGTCGTTCAAACTGACCTTTGAATAGAAAAAAATACGTACCAATATTTTTGGGTTAACCAATTGGATTTTTTGTTGTTTCTCATCAAATAGGGAAACCCACTGGGTCTCGAGATCTCTCGATCGCATGAATGAATGACTGAATTTTAACGCCATATTTCTCAGAAGATTTTAAGCATGTCTCTAGTACAACCTTTTGGGAACACAGCCATGCCAATTTATTATTAAATGCACGGAACATTCACAATCTCATCTAAAAAGCACAGCTGACATGTTAATGGTCTTTCTGTTATCGGGCAATAGAAGCAGAAATAATTGCTGTCTTATTCCCACTCCTGTGACATCGTGCTAACACTCGTATTGTAATATACGTTTCACAATTTACACCATGGCATATATATGCAATAAACAACCGATTCTGGACTTTACAACGTGATATGCTTCTCACCTCGCACTAAAACAAAAGAGATGCTGATCAGAGACCTTATATTTGCGAATGACTAAGCGCTCCTTTAACACATTCTGGGCGGCAAGATTTCCTGATACAGTAAATACATATGAACTTCAATCAGTCTAAAACGATGGAACTGATGCTTCAGCGCCGTACATATGCCAGACATCGCGATCCAGAAGTCACAGGTGTGCGTCTGGATTCGACATGTATTCAAAGCTTCGGTATCGGGTCAAAACGTTGAAGATAAAAACGTAGACTGTCATAATGTCGGTAACCAAAACCTCAAAACGTCGACAAGTTTTAAAGCAGATAAAAGGTCGGCCATCCTCCCAAACGAATGCTACTGGGTGGGCGTCGCCTGCTTAAAGAACTAACCCGTCCTCCTCCCATGACAATCACAGAAGAGAAAGGAAATAGTGGATGGCTTGTCCAGAATATGTGTTACTTTCGGGATTTTAATGGAATTAAGAACCTAATAAAATGTCTAGTTTCAACCCGTTCCATATTTAAGGAGTAATGCAATGTTTACTTGAACTAATGTTGGCATATGCGTATGCTGTATCTCGTCTTTCTAGCATACATCAAGTCTAGATTTATTGCGGTGAACGGCAAGAGTGTTGATTTGATAATGTGATTTTTTAGTAATTGTAGATCTTATCAAGGTGCTTGCATTGGCTAGTCTACGTTTTATTTGCTTTTACCTTTGCCGACGTTTTATCAAGCATTGGCTGTCTTCACAGAATCTGTGCGATTCGCTGTTATTATCTCCGCATATGCATGTTATGTAGATTAGCAGAATAGCTGGACTTGACCGGAAGCTCACCTCCTCGAAAAGCTATGAGGTTGCAGTAGCCGCGTAATGATGCCCACAGTTTCGATAAAAAGACTTTCTGGGGCCGTATTCCCAAAAATTAAGTGTGCATTTAACAAATTCCCTTGATTGTAGCAAACAGAACTTGTGGAAGTTTTATTAATAAGTTTTACTTTTGGCTAAAGCACATTTTTTGTGAAAATTGTTTGTGTAATTGAGCTAAATCAGCTGAGCTCCCGTGTGCGATGTAGAATTTACTGAGTTAACTTTTGTGAATACTGGGCCTGGGAGTGATACCTGAAAGAGAGAACTGCCCTTATCTCACATCATGGCGGCAGGAAAAGAAGAAGTTATGAGTGATTGATAAAGCAACGATGGCCTGCTAGAAGACCCCATTCAGTGGCAGCACGACCTTTTGATACAACTGCTGCTGAAAAGAATATCAGTTACGAGAGGCCGTCATTATTCCGCGATCATTAAAGCAAAGTATCTTTTAAAGAGAAACAAATTCAACTGAATGCTTAAGCTTCTTAATTAATCATAAAATATTATGCCATCTATGAGAAGTCTAAGAACTGAACTGTGGTCTTCAGGTTTATGGATATTTATAGATGGCCATAGTTATTTCTATGAAATTTGCCCTGACCAAAACCAGAACGACCTGGACCAAACTGCTTACAATTTCTTGTAATGCACGCATTTAATTTAAAAATATGCTTGGGTAATTGTTTAGATTCCTGATAGATGATCACGCCTTGGTTCTATAGCAAAGCACGACGCTGACCGAGATTGTACATTTTCTTGTGATCTACATCATAATTACACTTGGGGATTTACATTCCTCATAGTTTATTGAATTCGTGAGGTGTTTCGGTATGATTCCTTTTTTTTCGCCATAACTTATTCACGTGAACTCCTCTGAAAGAGTTAGGACTGGGACGATCAAATTTGGAAGAGACTTGTTGCATGTCCGGTTGGTTCACCTAAGTTTTTTTTTATTCACTGACATTTTGCATGCAGTCATTGGCCACCAGATCATTTTCTGTGATTTTTTTTATTTCTTCTTGGGCGGAGGGAAAAGGAGGGGCGAAATTTGCAGCCATTTTTCCAGAAAGTGTCTTTTTTCTGTAGCTGCCTGACTAAAGGGCGAGGTGCTCCTGCCATCAACTTCACAGCGTTTATCGGCCGATTTATGTACACGTCGGCAGACTGACATATTAATCACGTCGCCGTCTGTACAGCATCAATCATAAGGAATAGTTTTTTCAACGCTCAGTCAAAGTTCCTCTTGACTCATTGGGTAACATATGATGGGTATGAAGTATATTTTCATGAATATATTTCAAAAGTAGACCCTAAATCTGGCACGCTTCTGAATATCCCATTCTTTCTGTCCCGATTTTCGTCACTTTTCAAAGCGACCAGTTATTATCAATGCCGGGCTTAAATTTCCTGTAACCGTTAACACGACTCTGTGTTTGTTTGTTTATTTGTGTGTGTGTATGTGTGTGTGTGTGTGTGTGTGTGTGTGTGTGTGTGTGTGTGTGTGTGTGTATCTGTGTGCTTTGTTCTGATCCGGACATTGTTTGTGACATCTGTTTTTCGACCCGTGCATAAATCATCGCTTTTCCAAAGATATAGAGCGTAGAAAAAACTGGGATTCGGCAACGAAATTAAACGTCACGTCTAAAGAGCATTTGTATCAAACGTGTGTTCAATGGAGTTCAAAAACGTTGAGTAGGCGTTGATGTTTAGTCCCGCATGTGGTCACAACCAACTTACAACCAGATTTAATATTGTGGAAGTGGTTATTGCAAAATCAATGTCTTCACATCATTGCTTATCTAACGTCTATTTAACGTTGTGCCAAAGACATTAATCTGTGGTCACAACTAATCAAAACTAAATTGCAGCCAGATTTAATGCTGCGATTTTTCCGGTGCTGACGCAATTTAAATCGACGTTTTCTCGGCGTCAGAATGTTTACTGGGATGTAGCATGTTGAAAAATGTGGCTTTTGAAAAAGATTTGTACAGAATTCTTAATTTTTAAGTGTTAATAATCGTTTTTTGTGGTCCTAAGTGTAATTTTCGCTACTCTGTAACGCATTCGGTCCAGTTATAAAGTTGTTTCTTCAAGCAGACGATTTCTTTCACATTGATGACGTGTCAGTGATGCAGCTGTCTCATTAAAAGATTCAAATGCTTTCAAGACTTTCTAATTTTATCGATAACTTAACAAAGCATCTTTTTACATGTAATATCATGTCACTTGGGATAGCAGTAGTGGGTAAAGGTGATTTTTGGATATATCCATGTATAATCTATAATCTCGGACCCCCCCCCCCTCGTCCCCGGGCCAGAATTTGTAATGATGAGATAGTTTTACGTTTCAGACCATTCTGAACATTGTTTTATATCAGAAAAAATGCTAAAAAATGCAAAATTGGCTGATTTATTTTTTGACCAGATTTTTTATTTCATAACCCATACAACAACAACAGATTAGCGCTTATTTCGTACGAGCTGATAGTCCTGAAAAGGACCGTGGCTGTCTGTTTTGTGGTTTATACCGCCATTTTAGGTAATGGAGATTAATGGCGAGACTGATTGTCTTGAACCTTTCCCATAGGGGAAATTAACTTGAATAACCTCCATGCCCACAGCGCAGATGTTGATATGTGCTCTGCTTTCCTCTGGTGCAGTTTGTTTAGTGCTGCAGAAGGGACATTTCAGATTTGAAGGCGCAGGTTGTTCTGTTGCTTCCGGTACTGGACGAGTCTTAAACCACTCTGCCATCATCTCTGAAATGGTCTTAGCTGAAGCTTCATTAAATTGAAATTATCATGTAGTATTGGTGATGAATTCAGAGTCAATGGCAGAGACTTAAGGATTTTTGGCAGGCGGCTGTTGCACTGAAGCTTGGTCGGGTTTAGGGTTCTCGGAAGAATTTTGGTCAGCGGTCATGAAGGCGATTGTTCCACTGGAGCTTGGCGAGATGGCTTGTCAATTTCCGCATGTGATCGCTTGGCCACATTTGCAGAAGACAAAAAGCGATCAGTATTCTTAACACTGAACTGATCAACTACATTCTGTGTTTCCTCTACAACCATTTTAGCCTTGAACAGTTCATCCTGCCCAAGGATAAGGTCCAAAAAGACTTGATCTCAGCGAGATAACCCACACTTAGCGCAGAAGGCGTGATTAGCCAAAGTTCCTCTCCTCTGGCGAGCGACTGCTCTGACCTTGGACCCCCCTGGTGAGAGACTAGTCTGAGCATGACCCCCCTCTTGGAAGTAAGGTATAACAGACAGACCTGCTACTTTCAACAGCACATAAATTCTTCAGCACTTGAAAAATTACAACCATTTGTTCAACAGATTTCTCAACAATAATTTGTCTTTGTAACTAAAATGGAGGGACAAACAGTGGTAGCTAATTCCAAGATCAATGCTACCTTAAGCGTAACAGTTGAACGTAGTCAGAATGATCGATTCATGAGAATCAAACGAAATGAAAACTGGATGGGATTATCTGCTTCTCTCTGGAAGAGACTGCGCATGATTAACTTCAGACTGTATTTAACAAAATTAAAGTGTTCAGAAGTGATTACGTTCAACGACAAGTGCTGTGTCAGTTTTGTACGCAGCTCTCAATTTGAAGGGAAAGATTATACTTACTACATCAACTTCAGTGATGATGAATAGGCAACGCTGCCGTAATGCCACAGATAGACAGCATGTTACATGTTACATGAGGCGTAATCCGCAACATTCAGTCTTTTGCTTGATGAGACCCATACGGAAAGTCATGGCTGGGTGACAGCAGTCCAGTTAACTGAGCATAAACAGATGAAAACAGCTAACCTGAGGGAGGAACAACTGGCTGAAGTGGAGTTATATAACGCAAATGTACAGAAGCAGCTTGGATTAATACGTAATATTGCAATGCTGAAGGATATGTAGAAGATGATGATTGCCACTGCCACAGATTGACTGTAAATCATGTGAACCTGAAAACTTTTGAGGTAAATGTGAAGCTCTAAGGGTTGGCGAATGCCCAATGTATTGAGAACAGTGAAACCATAAAAAAACTCTTGGGTAAGGTGCATAACCATAAATATTCTGCAGAGACTAAGCAGTAAAGACGTGTTTTGATATTGTGAACATGGATGCTATTTTTAAACGGATTTATGTAGACTTTATGGTTGATGAATTGACTCGCTTTGGATCGGAGAAAGAACAGCTTCGGCACTTAGATGCCTTTTGCGACTTGGCGCACTACAGCCTTAAGAGAATTGATTTATACAACAAGTTTATTAAAAAGTGCTAGAAAATGTTAATAGAAGAGACAGAGGACTTTGATTTTGGTTCTGCATTTTACTTTGTTCGTATTGATGTAGGAGTGTACTCTCGAGTGGTGGGTTATTTAACAGATTACTTTACAGAACACTGAACCAAGTCAGCATCTCAACTCCTTCTTCAGAGACGTATAGAGACATTGGATGATGTCCTCAAAGTGAATTTTATTAACTTTATGTTTTCAAAGCTTCCTTATTTTGAATCCGATTGGATTTTAGAAGTAAAAAAAATGCATAAACATTGGGAATCTGTTGGAAAGTCAATTATAAGAAATCGTTTCATCCAATCTTTTCTGAGTGAATGTGAAGAACTAAATTTACCAGCGAATACCTATGATATTGATTCAAGATTTCTCAACGCCAATATGATTTGAGCAGCTGACCCCATGCTGGTTGTAGCTGCTAGAATTATTTTACATCATAATGATATGTTTCACTGTCAACGGATATATCAGGGTTCAATAATGGACGAGTTGAAGTGAATATAGACATTTGTAAAATGTTTGAAAAACATTAAAGTTTGTCTGTATGGTAGTGCATAACATAATTTTAACTGGTTAAAAAATTAAGAAATAGTGGTTAAGGGATTCATATTTGAATGTTAATAAAAGTTTGTCATGTGAATGACTGTTTTCAGTTCAAGTTAATATGGCAACGTTGAAAGACTACGTAGCCAATACTTACTTTAAACCTGGAATCCCTGGAGCATTTGCAGGACCTAAAAGGCTATACAAACTACTGACAAAACAACCTGTAAGATATTCCAAAGTGAAAAATTGGTTACAAGACCAAGATGCCTTTAGTTTGCTTCAACCAGTAAACTATAGATTTAAACGACAACGTATCATTACCCGTGGTATTAATGTATGTGGGCTGTGGACTTGGCAGATGTAGATAACATTGTACAACACAATGAAGACAATCACTTTCTACTAATTGTCATTGATTTCTTTTCCAAACACTTGTGGTTACAACCTATTCCAAATAAAAGTCATACGAGTGTCATTCAAGCCTTCCAAAAGATTTTTCAAGAAACAGCAAGAAGATCTAGAACACTGGGGTCAGATAATGTAACAGAAGTTAAGAACAGAAGGGTAAAACAATTTCTCAAGAAAGAAGGCATCCATGCATATACTACTAAGACTGAGACGAAATTTAAACTTTTCTGAAAGAGTTATACGTACTGAAAGAGTTATATCTTAAAGGAATGATGCATCACTATTTTCTACGTCTGCAAACGTATCGGTGTACAGATATTTTGCAAGACTTGGTGTATAGTTATAATCATAGACGTCATTGATCCTTACCAAATGGATTATCACCTGTACATATTACCAAGAACATTGAATCTAAAGTGTGGAAACAAATGTATATTGATAAAGAGAAATTCAAATCAAAGCAAAAGCCAAAACCCTATATTGGTCAACATGTTCACATTTCACACATGAAATATATATTTAAAAGAGATTACCATATAAAATGGACACAAGAAGTGTTCGTTGTCACACATCGTTGTAAAAAAGGAATGAATACACTTATATCATGTCAAAGACTTCTTAGACGAATATATTTATGGCCATGTCTATGAAGAATTACAAGCTGTAACAAAAAACACTCAATCGGTATATACAATTGAAAAAGTTTTGAAGACACGAAAAAGACAAAGCATGAAAGAATTATTTGCCAAGTGGTTAGGATGACCAAAGAAATTTAATAGCAGGGTTAAGGAATCTGATGTTCAAGTAGCATGAAACATCCATTTACATGTTTGGTTTCTGGAGAAACAGGTAGTGAAAAAAACAATCACTGAGCAAAAAGTTATTCAGTCATTCCTCAAAATATTTTATGGCTCTATGCTGCAGATCAACCTTTGTACAAAGGCATGAAAGGACTGACATTTCATCAAGATATTCCAGAATATGGCTGTCTGTTTTGTGGTTTATACCGCCATTTTAGGTAATGGAGATTAATGGCGAGACTGATTGTCTTGAACCTTTCCCATAGGGGAAATTAACTTGAATAACCTCCATGCCCACAGCGCAGATGTTGATATGTGCTCTGCTTTCCTCTGGTGCAGTTTGTTTAGTGCTGCAGAAGGGACATTTCAGATTTGAAGGCGCAGGTTGTTCTGTTGCTTCCGGTACTGGACGAGTCTTAAACCACTCTGCCATCATCTCTGAAATGGTCTTAGCTGAAGCTTCATTAAATTGAAATTATCATGTAGTATTGGTGATGAATTCAGAGTCAATGGCAGAGACTTAAGGATTTTTGGCAGGCGGCTGTTGCACTGAAGCTTGGTCGGGTTTAGGGTTCTCGGAAGAATTTTGGTCAGCGGTCATGAAGGCGATTGTTCCACTGGAGCTTGGCGAGATGGCTTGTCAATTTCCGCATGTGATCGCTTGGCCACATTTGCAGAAGACAAAAAGCGATCAGTATTCTTAACACTGAACTGATCAACTACATTCTGTGTTTCCTCTACAACCATTTTAGCCTTGAACAGTTCATCCTGCCCAAGGATAAGGTCCAAAAAGACTTGATCTCAGCGAGATAACCCACACTTAGCGCAGAAGGCGTGATTAGCCAAAGTTCCTCTCCTCTGGCGAGCGACTGCTCTGACCTTGGACCCCCCTGGTGAGAGACTAGTCTGAGCATGACCCCCCTCTTGGAAGTAAGGTATAACAGACAGACCTGCTACTTTCAACAGCACATAAATTCTTCAGCACTTGAAAAATTACAACCATTTGTTCAACAGATTTCTCAACAATAATTTGTCTTTGTAACTAAAATGGAGGGACAAACAGTGGTAGCTAATTCCAAGATCAATGCTACCTTAAGCGTAACAGTTGAACGTAGTCAGAATGATCGATTCATGAGAATCAAACGAAATGAAAACTGGATGGGATTATCTGCTTCTCTCTGGAAGAGACTGCGCATGATTAACTTCAGACTGTATTTAACAAAATTAAAGTGTTCAGAAGTGATTACGTTCAACGACAAGTGCTGTGTCAGTTTTGTACGCAGCTCTCAATTTGAAGGGAAAGATTATACTTACTACATCAACTTCAGTGATGATGAATAGGCAACGCTGCCGTAATGCCACAGATAGACAGCATGTTACATGTTACATGAGGCGTAATCCGCAACATTCAGTCTTTTGCTTGATGAGACCCATACGGAAAGTCATGGCTGGGTGACAGCAGTCCAGTTAACTGAGCATAAACAGATGAAAACAGCTAACCTGAGGGAGGAACAACTGGCTGAAGTGGAGTTATATAACGCAAATGTACAGAAGCAGCTTGGATTAATACGTAATATTGCAATGCTGAAGGATATGTAGAAGATGATGATTGCCACTGCCACAGATTGACTGTAAATCATGTGAACCTGAAAACTTTTGAGGTAAATGTGAAGCTCTAAGGGTTGGCGAATGCCCAATGTATTGAGAACAGTGAAACCATAAAAAAACTCTTGGGTAAGGTGCATAACCATAAATATTCTGCAGAGACTAAGCAGTAAAGACGTGTTTTGATATTGTGAACATGGATGCTATTTTTAAACGGATTTATGTAGACTTTATGGTTGATGAATTGACTCGCTTTGGATCGGAGAAAGAACAGCTTCGGCACTTAGATGCCTTTTGCGACTTGGCGCACTACAGCCTTAAGAGAATTGATTTATACAACAAGTTTATTAAAAAGTGCTAGAAAATGTTAATAGAAGAGACAGAGGACTTTGATTTTGGTTCTGCATTTTACTTTGTTCGTATTGATGTAGGAGTGTACTCTCGAGTGGTGGGTTATTTAACAGATTACTTTACAGAACACTGAACCAAGTCAGCATCTCAACTCCTTCTTCAGAGACGTATAGAGACATTGGATGATGTCCTCAAAGTGAATTTTATTAACTTTATGTTTTCAAAGCTTCCTTATTTTGAATCCGATTGGATTTTAGAAGTAAAAAAAATGCATAAACATTGGGAATCTGTTGGAAAGTCAATTATAAGAAATCGTTTCATCCAATCTTTTCTGAGTGAATGTGAAGAACTAAATTTACCAGCGAATACCTATGATATTGATTCAAGATTTCTCAACGCCAATATGATTTGAGCAGCTGACCCCATGCTGGTTGTAGCTGCTAGAATTATTTTACATCATAATGATATGTTTCACTGTCAACGGATATATCAGGGTTCAATAATGGACGAGTTGAAGTGAATATAGACATTTGTAAAATGTTTGAAAAACATTAAAGTTTGTCTGTATGGTAGTGCATAACATAATTTTAACTGGTTAAAAAATTAAGAAATAGTGGTTAAGGGATTCATATTTGAATGTTAATAAAAGTTTGTCATGTGAATGACTGTTTTCAGTTCAAGTTAATATGGCAACGTTGAAAGACTACGTAGCCAATACTTACTTTAAACCTGGAATCCCTGGAGCATTTGCAGGACCTAAAAGGCTATACAAACTACTGACAAAACAACCTGTAAGATATTCCAAAGTGAAAAATTGGTTACAAGACCAAGATGCCTTTAGTTTGCTTCAACCAGTAAACTATAGATTTAAACGACAACGTATCATTACCCGTGGTATTAATGTATGTGGGCTGTGGACTTGGCAGATGTAGATAACATTGTACAACACAATGAAGACAATCACTTTCTACTAATTGTCATTGATTTCTTTTCCAAACACTTGTGGTTACAACCTATTCCAAATAAAAGTCATACGAGTGTCATTCAAGCCTTCCAAAAGATTTTTCAAGAAACAGCAAGAAGATCTAGAACACTGGGGTCAGATAATGTAACAGAAGTTAAGAACAGAAGGGTAAAACAATTTCTCAAGAAAGAAGGCATCCATGCATATACTACTAAGACTGAGACGAAATTTAAACTTTTCTGAAAGAGTTATACGTACTGAAAGAGTTATATCTTAAAGGAATGATGCATCACTATTTTCTACGTCTGCAAACGTATCGGTGTACAGATATTTTGCAAGACTTGGTGTATAGTTATAATCATAGACGTCATTGATCCTTACCAAATGGATTATCACCTGTACATATTACCAAGAACATTGAATCTAAAGTGTGGAAACAAATGTATATTGATAAAGAGAAATTCAAATCAAAGCAAAAGCCAAAACCCTATATTGGTCAACATGTTCACATTTCACACATGAAATATATATTTAAAAGAGATTACCATATAAAATGGACACAAGAAGTGTTCGTTGTCACACATCGTTGTAAAAAAGGAATGAATACACTTATATCATGTCAAAGACTTCTTAGACGAATATATTTATGGCCATGTCTATGAAGAATTACAAGCTGTAACAAAAAACACTCAATCGGTATATACAATTGAAAAAGTTTTGAAGACACGAAAAAGACAAAGCATGAAAGAATTATTTGCCAAGTGGTTAGGATGACCAAAGAAATTTAATAGCAGGGTTAAGGAATCTGATGTTCAAGTAGCATGAAACATCCATTTACATGTTTGGTTTCTGGAGAAACAGGTAGTGAAAAAAACAATCACTGAGCAAAAAGTTATTCAGTCATTCCTCAAAATATTTTATGGCTCTATGCTGCAGATCAACCTTTGTACAAAGGCATGAAAGGACTGACATTTCATCAAGATATTCCAGAATATATAGAAGTGCTAAAAGACCTAAATCTTTATTGGGGCAAGCTGCAAAAGATTTCCCCCGGGGGGGGGGGGGGGGTTGTCGTTATGCCTTGGTTGGTGGCTCATTCTATTGAAGATGTTGGTGTCCCAGGCAGAACTTCAAGACCATTTTCATGCAGGCTGCTCCTGTATGAGATCCAACCAGAGTCCAGACTGAAGAAAAAATCTGGCCAAGAAAAAAAAACAGTCAATTTTTTGCCATTTTTTCACCCATGGGGGACGGTGTCCGAGATAATAAAGGATAATTTTTGATATATCCAAAAGTCTCCTTTTCCACTACTCTGATAGTCAATTTTAATGTCTCTAGCCCAAAATGTCGTCATTCAAACATTTAGACACCCAATAACTTTGAAATATAGCAAAATTATGCATTTACTGAGTTCCACTTTAACATTTATCAAATTTAATAACATTATAAACATCAAAATTTAATAAGTCAATCTTCATACTGATACCAATAAAGAAAATGAATTTGGGACAGCAATATTTTGTTATTTATATCAATTATTGGGTTAATTGTATCAATAATGTAAAAGATAAAGAACTCAAATCTGAATAAACTAATTACTAAAACATGCTTTGAAATCAGAAGAGCAGAGTTTAGCACAATTACCAGTGTAAACATTACATCAATAAATCAACGGTGCATACATGGAAGTTTTTCATTTTCACATTTTTATGTTAAATTATCAATAAGTACACTTTAATTTGCAACGCCAAATATTCTTCTATCCCTGATTTTAGTTCTTTCTTTGAGAGAGTGGCAATCAGGGTTAGAAATGACCCTTCCGACCGGATAAAAGGGTCGAACGAGTAGAACCCTGACAATTCATTTTGGGACTTAACATACCTAACATACTGACTAGAAACCATAGCTGACTGTGCTTTACCGAAAGCCTATAAGATTATCCATTTAATACATTTAATACAGTTAGAAAGTGCTTGCTTTGAGATGCCGTGTTGGGTCTGAAAGAAATGATCACGCCTTTCTGCTCTGACGAGCGAAAGTATTTTTTACAATTCTATGTATTTTTTCGGGGCTAGAACTGGGCAGAGAGGCCTGAGTGTTGTTCCGAGGCTGGGAAGGAAGGAGCTGTATTTCTTGAAATGTCTGGAAGAATCCAGTCTGAATGTAGGTCTTACATAGAAAGAAGGCTTGGAATTTAAGACTACTATATCTCAGGAGTCATTTCTTTTGAAATGTCTTTCTCCTTTTATCTGAGGCCAAAACTTAAAGGAAGGTGAATTTTATCATGGCTAGTAAGGGTAGTTTGTGACCTCCCTGAACCAAGTGTTATCAGACAGTAACTATATTTGGCCTTGTGTGGAGGTAGGGAACTGACACTGGTTTAATCACAGCTCGGAGAGTTAACCGACAGTTCTCTAGTCCTAAGGTGTAACTGTTCATGTATATAATCCAGAACATCAGCCACCACCACTAGAGAAGTTTTGACAGGGTCAAACCTTTGTTTGTCTCACCAAGCCACAAGCTTATTCTACTGATCGGCCGTGGTAATGGAGGGTTTATGTGCTTGGGTCTTTTAACGTATCAACGCATCTAAGGAGCCTTTGTCTTTCAGGAATTTGAAACCAGGAATCAAACTCCCACATCCAGAAGGTGTGGGTGAGGGAAAGGGGGTAAGCTGGACGTGTTCCTAGTGGGGCTGGCACAGCAGGCGCTGATAGCATGAGATCTAGAGTCACTTCCTTGATTTTAGTCAGGGTGAACTAAGGCGCCTTCGGTGGGACGGATTATTTTACTCCCCCGGAAAAGGATTGCTCTGAGGAAAATTGCCTTAAGATTGCCTTCAGGGGAAAGGCATGCAGGACTAGGTCTTGACACTGGCTCTTCATAGCGTATATCCGGACGTCCGGATACTGTTTATCTTCGCACTTCTCTGATCAGATCCTTTAGCTCTGCCGGACTGATGACCACTTCCTTATAAAGATAAGACTAGGTTGTGAAGCTGTCAAGTAATAGACTGACCGACCTGTTCTCCAGATGGGGAAGTAGCCGAGTGAGTGCTAAACAAACTACTTTTAACCCCGCCAACTGATGTGTTTGGCAAATAGCTAGGGAGACCACTTGCCTTTTCACAGCTTCCCTTGAAAGTACAAGCCCCACACCTCGGAAGATGTGCCTGTCTGGATCGATAGGACGGGTTGGGAGGGGCTTGAATTGGCAACTCTGGGCCAGATGTTCAGGGACTACCCACTATTAAACTCTTTAATGGCTTGTGGGAAGATGACTTCTAGGTTTCACTGATCCCTCCCCCGAGCCATTGCGCTTGGATCTGCCCCTGAAACTTCCCATAAAAGAGCTTTCCGAAGGGTACTAGGAGACCCAACGGAGACTCTATTTTTTTCACATTCATGGGATGATGGACTGAATGGCTCTTACAATTCTCCCCTCCCTTTCCTCTGTGGGGTAGGCTCATTGCAGATCTCACCTGTCTCCTAGAAAGACCATCAGTTGTTTAGGCATCAGCACTGGTTTTCCTAGATTTTCTCATAAATCTGCCCGAACAACTTCTTTTACGGGAATAAGTTTTTTTTAAAACTTGGATTGAACGTCCTCGATGTGAGGTAGAAGTCAATCGACCATATACTGGAAAACTGTTGCCATGCCAGAAACAACCAGACCATTTTCGCTACCAAGTGGCTAAAATTACACTTGGGAACAACAAAAAATATAATTGTGAACAACTAAAATTCAGAATTGACCATGACTGAAGAGGTTAAGACCAACGAGGTATCTCTTACATAGCGTCTTTTAGGTACACAGGTTGGAAATAAGAGCAAAATTTCTCCATCTCTAATCGTTTTCGAGATAATGGTTAACTTCAAGTGTTTCATCTTGACCATGACCGATGAGATCAAGGTCATCGAGGTACATCTTGCGTAACATCTTTTAAGGCCCAAAGGGTTGAAAATGAGCTGAAATAAGCTAAAATCGCCCTATCAGTAAATATTTTTTGAGTTACAGGTCATCTTCCGGTTTTCGACCTTGATCATGCCCGACAAGGTCAAGGTCACAAAGGTTCCTCTTACATATCGTCTTCATGGCCCAAAGGGTCGAAAAATAAGCTCAAAATTGCTTTGTCTCTAACCGTTTTCGAGATAATGATCACTCGTTCATTACGGTCAAGGTAAAGCAGAGTACAGATTTCACGGCGTCCCATCCTTTATCTGTGAGATAAATTTCCTCTTCCTGCGTTAACGAGCGTAAAGTAAAATCATTTTACAAAGACAGATGCATATATATATATATATATATATATATATATATATATATATATATATATATATATATATATATATATATATATATATATATATATATATATATATATATATATACTCTTAAGCAAATGGTAAAAGCTGAACAACACATACATGCTTTAATCGCTCTCACTGTGGCCAGTTGGCCAATCAGTATGACTATGCTGATATCTTACCAAGCGCCTTAACTGTCAAATCAATTCTTATAATGGGTTTCAATGGCGAAATGTCAATGTCCATTTTTGCATATAAAATGATAAAAAAAATTCTAAAAGGTTGAGCTGGACCAACATAAATAATTTAACAGCGGTTCTGGTCCATCCCTCTTCTAAAAATTAAAAAAACTCACTATTATTATTATTATTCTCATTATTATTATTAATAATAGGGGTCGGGATAACCAAGTAAGCAAAAAGGTAGAGCCACATCGAGTAATGGTTCTTCCCACATGGCTATACCCATTGGCCACTGGGATCCTTATGGGTAGAACAACACCTATGTGAATGGCTCCATCCACGTGGTCGGAGTCACATGGTCAGATTGTTGCAAGATTGGGGTCATTATCCACACAGATTTTTAACTATCATCCTTTCATTTTAACTTTTTAACTTGTTTAGAATAGATGATATTGTGCATCGGGATTGTTAATTCTTTAAAGACTCATTTTAAAAAACCGCAAAGGTACTTTGATGTCTTTATTTCGCTCATACAATACACGTATCAGTAAAAGTGTAGTTTCACATTGAAAGAACCTTCTACACTAGGCGTGCCAAGTGGGTTTTATCACCTACGCCCTAGTCCATCCTCGTCTTCAAACCCGCTTAGGCGGATCGACATTGAGGTAAAAAACTAATGTGGATAATTTGTTGTCACTCAGTCTTACACTACGTCTTCCGGTTTTGCCTTATAAGGCAGTTTGTGGCAATGTTTATTTACACTGTACACATACACGTGTAAAAAAATTCAGTTCACAATTTATCCGTCGACTTCGGCAAATAAAGGGAAATTTCGTCTAAAGGGGGAGAACGCGAACTACGCTTTACTCGTAAAAAAGCGTTTTGCGAAATAAAACGATAGTTTTGTCAAAGTATTGGGTTTGCCTAGAGATGAGTCCTTCATCTTACGCAGTACTGTAGTACGTTTGTACCTAAACTGCTGCCTTCATCATGCTTCCTTCACTTTATCACAAGAATACAGTAGTAATGTATAACCTGGATCTGTCTCCCTGACTCTGACTCTTTAACCTGCCTCTGCTGGACGTGCCACGTTTAACATCCCTGTCGGCGACAGACACACATTGTAACACTTCCACGCTTTCGTGATGTGGCCCTGCATTGATGTAATAATAACTAGAACCTCACTTCGCTAGCGAAATGTTAAACACTTGACAAAAATTAAAACGCACAAATACTTCCTTCAATGGGTTATTTCTTGAATAATATATTGCAAACAACACAGCTTGAATACGTCTTATAAGCCGAGTAGTGCTTGGTTTCTGTTGACTTAAGGTTTTATTGACTGATCTAGCATACGCCGTGTTATCTATTTACGCAGTGAGAGCTCGCACAAAGCTCACTGAGCAACTGTTTGGGATGTGGGTTAAATGCTACGCATTTACTTGCAAAAAATACACTCTTTTCACATGGCGTTTGAACAAAGAAAACGAAATCAAAGACGAAAATAAAAAGTGTCATGCACATGTTCAGATCAAGCTCTTCATAAGTCCCAAGTTTCATGGTCGTAGGGCCCATAGTGTCAGAGAAGAAGAAGACACAAAAAATCGGAAAAACTGTCAAGAAGAAAAAAAAAAGGACGAATTTTGCTCGCACAAATTCATATAACCCTTGCAAGCCAAAGGCTTGTCAAGTGTTAATTATTGTATGAGCGGAATGTGAGAGTCCCGACATGTGCTCGGTAGTCACACAGTTCTCTTGCTCGGTTGATGAAGCAGCCTTGTGAGGAGGATTTTGTCTGCAGATTGTATGGCACCGGCCTGATTCACAGCTACTTCAATGAATGAAGGCTTGACATGACTTTGCTCTCCCCATATCTGTTCTTTGGAATTCTCGCTGTCTTGCCCCTCCTACGTTCGCCACCCCGAACTGGTTGTCAGTGCGAGAAATGCCTCTTGTTCTGTCTCTTGCCTTTGAGATTCGATCCTTAAAGAGGACTCCTGACCAAAAAAAGCGTTTTCGGCTTCCACCCCTCAATCTCTTTCATGATGTCTCTGAACGGGACGACGGTGCGGGTACTCCTCGGTGTGGCTAGTAAGGAAACAAGGAGTACAAACGGAGCGCCTACCTGCCGCTGCTCAGTCTCCCCAGTATTGTTGGGAAACATCAAAGTATCTGCCAGGCGAAAAGGGTGGGTGATATCCACCGTTTCTTTCTCATGTGGTTCTTTCCCTTTCTGAGAGTCAGATTCCGACGCTTCGAGAGCCTAAACCTTATCTAAATTTATTCTTCGGCACGGTTGGCAGCCACAGACTGGCATGCTTGAGTCCATGCATCCTTCCTCTGTAGCCCTATAGATTTATTCTCATTATCTCGAATGGTGATCGGAGCTTACCGACTAGCTTCCAGGCACGCTTTAGCTTTGATCGCGAGGAAGCCACTGCCGAGTGAGGTGGGATTTTGGGCTGCCCTACTGGCTGCCCTTGTTGTGGTATTAGCGCTGTTAGAGACGCTTGCTGGACTTAAGCCTGTGTTGCATAAGCACCTTGGCAAGCAAATCGCAAGGTAATACTTCTACGCGCAGGTGGGACTTGTGCCTGGGGAGAGGATGGGCTAACTCTTGTGGGGATACTCGTCTGGGTACACTCCAGCTGGGATACCTGTGTGGGTGTACTCCAGTTGGGATACCCGTGTGGGTATACTCTTGTGGGCTTGCCTTTATGAAACGGGAAGGGAAGAGCCAATACTCTCATCCCATAATCCAGAGGATCTAATGGAAGTGGTACTTGCGCCGTGGAATAAAATCGTATCCGTCTTGATTTCTCACGCTGTTTACATGTCAAGGAAATTTGAATGCTTGAAGTAAAGTTTTTGTGTTTGTCAAGAGGCTATAATTTACGAGTTTTATAATTGCTTCAAAATTCGCTATGCACAGAACAACAATTGGTGAAAAATGTAGCATGAGACTTATTTTTACCGGCTGAGCAACTTAAATACAGAACTACTGAACGCAGCCTTTTCACTCTGAATTCTACTGTAGTCTTCAGCTCACCAGTTTTCAAATAAAACAAAACATTTTTGATATTTATTTCTATGTACAGTAAAACCTCAGGTCCGCACACCCTCGATAAACTCGCCGTACCGGACAGATTTTTTCATAGCCTCTGTTTCCATTATAAAGAAACCTCAATAAATTGGACAAGTGACTATTCCGGACAGCGGAAAACGGCAAATGTAAGCTTTAGATCAGAGCTTGATATTTGTGTTCCTGAACGTGCACTGCTTAGTGTTATTTTGTAGCGGGAGCAGCATGCATGCATCGTATAACAGACCCATTGTTTTTTTTGTTTTTATTTTGGGGGGGGGGGATTTCTCATGGGGCGTTTTTCCGCGTTCGGACTTTCCTATACTCATCCAAACAAGTCAAGTTTCAAATTGTGGAAAACTGAAGTGTGAGATACATGATCCCTTTGTACATTCAAATATTGTATGATACTGCATTGAAGTGTGGAAAATGAAGCAGCTTCAATATCCTGGATACCTCACTAAGCCGGACAAATTAGCTCAGTCCCAACCTTGTCAGCTTTGGTGAGGTGTTACTGTATAAGGAAATGATTTGACAAATGGCAAATAATTGGTGGACTTGAAAGTTCAAACTTCGTACACATGATGTCTTCTAATTAAGCTAAAAACAGACACTTGCACTTCTCATATTCTGACACGAATCAAGTATGGGAGAGCGGGAGGGGTGGAGGGGGTTATTTGCCAGGCTTGTGAAATAAAGACCAAGAACATTTTGACAAGAAATAGTTCTAGAACTTTCACTGGACATTCCCTGCTTAAGGACTATGTTCTCTGTTCCTTTGTGATACAATAACTAGCTTTCCCACAGGTAAAGGCTCAATCATTTGTTTTGAAAACGGTGCGATTACATAAACTTTTTACATAAATTATTAAATTTATTCATATAATTTACATAAATTATTTATATAAATTAGTGTTTTGCGAATAGTTTTGACAGCGTAAATAAGTGACCATAACCGCCGCGTAGTTTTCTAGAATTGTGAATAATTGTTTTACTTGGTAGAACGATACTCAAACGATACTTCAGCGGATATTGACTTACTTATGGCCAACGAGAAGTATTGTTGACCAGTGAAAAAATGTTGAGCTTTCGGTCATCATTTTTTATAATTGGTCAACATAGTCCTCATGTTGACTCCAAATGAGTCAATATATGCTGTATTATATGTTACGTGAATGGTGGCTTCCCAGTTGGCCTGCGGCCCAGTTGGCCTACGATTTCAAAGTTTGCATTCTCAGTCTTTTACGGCCCAGTTGGCATGCGATTTTGCATTCCCAGTTGGCCGTAGACCATAGGCCAAGTGAAAATGGCAAACCAGAAATGATTCCTTGTCAACAATTAGCAGCTATTAACTTATTTCGAGTCAGCATGAAGTATTGTTAATAAAAGGAATGTTTGACTTTAGGTTAGTATTTCCGTCACTGGTCAATAATATCTTCACATAGACCAGACATAAAACAATATCGTCTTTGTTTCATGGCCTAACTGTTTTGATTGCAAACGAGAACCGATTTTGCAAACTATAATAGTAAAATGAATACTTGGCAATTGAACAGTTCATTTTCATTACCAATATTTAGGCTCTTCTTCAAAAGCTAAAAAGAAAGGAAAAATACCGTGTCTTTGCGTATTGATTTGACCTTGATAAAAACCTTAATAATGAAAAAAAATATTGATATTTTTTAGCAATGCCCCAGAGCCTCCACAGTGCTTACAGCAAGGGGCCTTTGGTGTATCTGCAACAGAGCACAGTAAGTTTTGTGCTGAGCATTCAATAAACAGGCAGTAAAAGCAGCGAAAATACTCTGTCTTTGCGTATTAATTTTACCTTTAAAACGAACATAATAATGAAAAAGATATTGATTGTACTCGTCTATATCAAGTTCTATATAATTCCAAAGTTTGGTGTCAATCGGACCAGTAGTTTTTGACCAGTTGTGATGATAAAATGACGTGAAAATGACGGGCCACTGTAAAGAAAAAATATGCTCACTTTGCGTATTAATTTGACCTTGAAAACGAGGAGTATGATTTGACGAAAGTCAAATCGGTAAACACTTCGTCCAAATAAAAATTAAATAAAAAACCCTATAAAATCTATTTTTTAAATTCGGATTTAGTGCGGTCCCGTTCTAAAAGGATAATTCATTTTTTATAACCATGTATCCTGCTAAAAACTGACCTGCATATAAGCGTGCACTTAACATGCGTGGTGCAGAGCCCCCACCCCTCCATCCAAACACTCTCGGACGTGTGATTTTTTTAAAGACTTTCGAAGCTTCTGTTTTACATTTTGACCGTTATGACTTGAAATTCGATGAGTAGCATCCGAACACTACTTCGAAAACTTTATGACAATGAATGATTTATATGTGTAATATTTTATATATAATGACGCATTAAAATGATGCACACAGAAATGCACGCTATTCAATTTAAGTCTATTAATTTTATCGTGCTCAGCTGCACACAAGTTCAACTTATCTCGAGCTATATTACATGCACACACATGTACTTATTTTTAGCAATGCGCCAGTTGAAGCCTGCACTGTGTTTACAGCAGGCCTCAGCTGTGAGGTAATAGCAAACTATGCACAGCGAGCATCAGCCTTTTGCTCAGTTCAAAAGAAAGGAAAAATTACCCTGTCTTTGCGCATTAATTTGACCTTGAAAACAACCTTAATAATAAACAAAAAATATTGGAAGAACTAGTTTACGTCAAGTTCTACATAATGCGAAAGTTTAGTGTCAATCGGACCAGTAGGTTCTGACGAATTGTGATTACAAAATGACGGCGACTGTTAAGCAAAAAAAAAATCTCACGGGTGCCCCAATACCAAAGTATTATAGCTCTTTGCAAGACTTCGTCTTGCCAAGTTTTAACAAGCTTTATTATGAAAAAAATATTGATAGAACTCGTTTAGATCAAGTTCGATATTATTCCAAAGTTTGGTGCCAATCGAACCAATAGTTTCTGACGAGTTGTGATGACAAAATGACGGGCAAAATCACGGGCAACTGTAAAGAAAAAAAACGATGAAAATCACACGGGTGCCCTAATACCAAAGCATATAACTCTTCGTAGGGCTTCGTCTAGCCAAGTGTTAATAACTGCCTATATAACCACATTTGCGTTCCGGTCAAAAAGAAAAATTATTCACAAATGTACTTTATAAAGAGGGTTTTGAAGAAAAATAACGCTGATTTAAGCCGATTTGTTGCTGGAGGTTTTGCGGTGATTTTTTTTAATTCAACATTTTATTAGATCGATGCTTTAACGTTTCAACAATGCTATAATGTAATGTTGACTTTTATTTTAATACAATATAAATATGTTGAGCTATGCATGTGTTTAGAAAATGCGAGCCGTGAACGTCCGCGCAACGACACGTCAAGACGCACCCAAAACCGGACAAAACTAGACCGAATTCCGCTAAACAGCGGAATGGCCCACTTGCAGAAACCACAAAACAAAATGTTGGTATTTCAAAGTCACACGTACCCGTCTTTGTCGTCGTTTTAACGAAAAGGTGGAACGTGAGCCTAAAATCGCTCCATCTCTAACCGTTTTCGAGATAATGGTCAACTTCTGGTTTTTGATCGCGACCGTGACCGAGAAGGTCAAAGTCACCGGGGCAGCTCTTACGTAACGTTGTTTAGCCCCAAATGTTCGAAAATAAGTTCAAACTTGCTATATCTCCCATCGTTTTCGTGATAAGAGTCAATTTCAAGTTTTTGATCTTGACCGTGACCTAGAAGTTCAAGGGGACCCAGATGGCTCTTACGTAATGTTGTTTAGGTCCGAAGAGTCGGATGAGCTCAGAATCGCTCTATCTCTAACCGTTTTCGAGAAAGGTCATCTTATGATTAATGGTACCGGAGGTCACATGACCTTTGACCTCGACGCTCAAGATCAAGATTAAGTATGCAGGGTTATCCGTTCTGAATACGTTTGTGTATTCAGACTAGGATTTGAACGCTTTTCTAGCCACCTTTTGTGATAAATGGGCGTTTGATAAATATTTTAACCTCACTTTGACCTTGACCTTTGAGGTCAAGGTCGGAAAGATTTGCAGTTTCACCGAGACCTTGTGATTGTCTAAAAGTGTGCCAAATATGAAGCTTCGTTGACTCAAAGGCTAGGAGGAGTTTTATGGACACCATTTTGTACAAAAATAAATTAAACCTCAATTTGACCTTGATCTTGACCGCTGAGGTCAAAGAAATCTGTGGATTCACTGAGACCTTGTCATCCTCAACATGTGTGCCAAATTTCCTCTTTCTCCGACGAATAGTGAAGGATGAGTTTTCTGGAAACCATCCAACGGAAATAAGAGAAGAAAAAAGTGGGGAAAAGGGCAAACACTTCCAGAAAAACCAGGTTTGCAAGTGGGAATAAATCGCTCGCAGAACGCTGTGTGATTAGCTGGGTCTGCGTGGCGCAATGCTTTTTCTGCGCCTGAAGTTTTTCGGGTATCTTGTCAATGTGGCAGCACCTTGAAAAAAAAAACACTCGTCAAATTATAGCTATTTAAAAGACACATTGGTCGTATTTATTCGTCAGCAACGCAGTTAGTTTGTGAATCATGGGAGCACGTTGTTGTAAAGCAGGTCTTAAAGTGGCGGATAGCACTTCGCAAACTCCGTCCACAAAACCGCGGTATGTTAAAAATAAAAAGGCGATAAATAAGAAATCCGGACAACATGCAAGGTAGGAAAATGATTTCACCCGTTGGTCATTAGGCAGTAATTTTATTATAGAGGCAGAAGTCTTGTTCTTTTTTTTTTTTTTTTTTTTTTTTTTTTTTTTTTTTTTGGTTTACGGGATATTCACTAAATATTTAACCCCGAATCCGAATACCTTTCCACTTTTAAAATACGGTCGCTCTAATTTGAATTTGTTTTTGCTTGTCATCTCCTATTTAAAAGAAATCACAAAGGGACGTGCATAATTTTTTAAAAAAAGATGAGATATGAAGTTTGAGTAAACACGGAGCCTGCATTTTTTCAAACCAGAGTAGACTGCCCTATGGTACTGTGGTACAGATTACAGTACCAACGATGAACAGGACTCACACAACAGGATTGACACAAAATAACTGGGAGATGAGGTGTGTCATATGCTGCGTTGGCCTCTTTATTAACAGCGTGCACCACCGTGCCCAGTCTGTTGTTATATTCCCCGAAAAGTAGGAGACACTGCTGCCCAAAATGCGACCATCCAAAGCAGAGTATAATGCACTCTTTAAGTACACCTCTTGAAAGCATGTTTTAAGCCGACAACCATTTGTGTCAAGTCCTCAATGGTGACAGATAGCGCAAAAAATAATAATGTGAAAATTCTTAAGAAAACAATTTCACACGTTAGCGAAATGACAAAGAAAACGACTGTGTTTTCTTTATGTCTAGTATACCATATCTTTTAACGCTCACTTACGTACACGCCAAGGACCTACGTCCGCTATTGAAGAAAATCTAGTAAGGTGAAAAGCCCTCCAGGACAGCTCCGGGAAAGTAAAAAGCCCCTCCAGAACAGCTCAGGGAAGGGAAAGGCCCCTCCAGAAGAGCTCCAAGGAAGTGAAAAGCCCTTTCAGAACAGCTCCGGGGAAGTGAAAAGCCCCTCCAGAAGAGCTCATGTTCCCTGAATTTGAAAACAACGTTTGGAATTGATCATAAAATATATTTCCTTGGAGCTAAGCACTTTATAAATGCGCGCGTGGTTGAAAATGCACCCTATTGTTAAAATATTCGAGACCGCAAAGTACCGAATCCGACGACATAACGCCCGGAAACATAACGCCCGACGCCGTATGTCCGAAAAAAAGTGCAGGGTGCGACATTTGGACCGACCCGGTTATTGTACATGAATCCATCTAGAATAATTTTTGGTTTTCCTTTATTACTTTCTATGATTTACATCTTGTAGTTGAAGTGTAATGTTTTAACAAAAACAGCTCCCATTATATACGAAAGCTTTGACATCGAAGCATCAAGGGATTAAATCGGAGATTATTAGCGACTCGTGGCAGTCGCGTGGTGGGCACACCTGACTCCGTAGATTAGACACTAGCTGCCGTTAAACGGTTATCTTTTTGATCTGAGTCAGCTTGAAGGATCTCCGGAGCTGGCATTAAAAGGACAGTCCTTTAATGTCTTTTGAGCAGAGTAACGCTAATTCAAGTTTGGAGTAATGAATTAAAGCAAAAAAAGGGGGAAGCAAAAATCGGTCCAAATGTCGCACCCTTTACTTTTTCCGACGATCTGTCCCCGGGCGTTATGTCGTCGGGCGTTGTGTCGGGATACCTCAGTGTACACGTACTTTATGGCTGGCCCTAAAGAAAAAGAATTGTGTTTGCAGTAGGTTTTCTTATCATGTCACCCCAGCTCACCTCGGCGGGTGTTGGTCGCAGAAAAAAAAGCCCGAGCAAATAAGCAGTATGCCCATGTGAGATTTAAGCAGAAACCCGTTCGTAATAAATTATTTCAGTATTCATCTCCAAGTTTATTTGAGCTCAGTCCTTTTATTGCAGTTCTTTCTGCGACAATATAAAAAGCTTAACCAAGAGAAATTTTTCGCTACTTTTAATCAAGTTTTACCGCAAACTGCACTGGCAAACATTCATCTGTTAATTTTCCAAAGAACTTGGCAAATTTCAACCAGTTCTAAATGCACTAAAATTTTATTAAATGGGGCTTTCATATTAACACATTGAAAAAAAAAACAAGTAATCTAAAAAGTGAAACAATTGACCCATGAAAAAACTACAGGAAATGGCTGTTTATTTGCAAACAACACCGGTATTCAAAAAGCAACATATATCAAAAAGGAGGAGAGGACGGAGGGTGGAGGGTGTCGCTGCAAATGGTATCTTGTGTCGACAGGGCCCTGGGCTCCTTACTGCAATAATTGCTGTGTTATGACTTGTTTCTCACGCCTCGGCGCTGGAGGAAATCATAGAAAAAGATCTCAAAATTAAAGCTAATTACCTCTTTGCTTTACCGTCTTCTATTTTTTATACGCTCTCTCTCCCTCCGGCTCCACCCTCGCTCTCTCTCTCTCTCTCTCTCTCTCTCTCTCTCTCTCTCTCTCTCTCTCTCTCTCTCCCTCCTGATTCTGGGGGGGGGGGGGAAGGCATTTTTCGCTTATTAAGTAATCAATAAACAAGGAAAATGTTAAAGCCATAATGCGCAGTAAAAACGAACAAAAGTGTGATTAATTTTATAAATAGAAATTATCAGGTTTTTGTACATATTAATTTTACATTTAACACTGCATTTGTTTCTCATTCCATTGACGGGTTAAAGGTGGGAGTTGTTCCAAAGCATAAGTACAAGGAAATAAATAAGGCATATTTGTAGATAATGACGTCAGAGTCGAAACCGAGAGCTTTTCAATATCTTAGACACAAGCAAAGTCTAAAATAACAACAAATGTCAAAAGAAAAAAATTATGGTTATAAATAGACATTTTATTCCGGCATTATAAACAAACGCCAAGAGTACAGACCTGTCAGCTCGTCTTAGGTAAAATCTTTCATGTGGTGTTTAATAAACGTTTGGAGGTGGGGGGGGGGGGGCAACAAGCAGTACCTGAGATGTCTTGGGGAGATGCATTCTTAATTCGATAACCGATTTAGATGACCTTGGGTACATTCCTTCCCATCCTGAACCTGAAAGGAATGGTAAGGGATTTCTTATTGGATCTGTAGTCGGGGTTGCGGGGCAGAGAGACGCGTCTTCTTTATACTGATATTGGATAGGAAGGGCTTGAGGCCTTTGTTTATATACAACCCGTTGCTATATCTGCCTTACCCATGAAGGAAGCCCTGGGCTTGGGATGACTGATTCTCAGAAGCCATTTTCTTTGAACACATCTTATTCTAGGGCCTGAAGTTCCCCGCTCCTTTTATCTAATGACAGGGCGAGGGAATTTTAAGGTGGCCTCCTGGGGAAATATTACATTTTCACACACCTACCGTAGTTAGACAAATAGCTGGAGACTAACTTTAGGTCCCGCGTTGGAAGGTGTCTCATGAGTCACTAGCTTAAAGTACCTAATCTGTTTGGAGAGAGCCCTGTCCTCTCTGACACCAGTGTTAGAGATTGGCATCAACATGTATGCGACAGCCGACCAGCATCCCTCTATTGAATATGGATGCAAATGTGAATGCCAAATAGGTGGTCCAGATATTCTGCTGCTACCCCTGGAGAGGGCTGGGCGGCTGGGGACGGGGGGCTGGGGGGGGGGGGGGCTGGGGGCGGTCGAACTTGTTTGCGTGACACTGTGCCACAAAGGCAGAGACCAGTAGACTCAGAATGTTGAAGACTTATGGATTTGGGCCATCTTGTGGGCCATCCCATCCGAGGATCCCTTGGACTTCAAGAAGTCGAGGACATGAACCAAACCCTGAGGTCCATGCGGCGGTCGTGGAACAAAAGGGGCTGGTGTAGGAGCCCTGGACGGCGTGGGATAAAAGACCCAGAACCCATAGCCTCGACTGGAGAGAGAATGACGGGGTCACAGATGACCATGGTGATATCAGAATTTTCCAGCCCCTGGGGACTTTGGCGTTTGGGTGAACCTGAGGAGGAACTGGGAAGTGAAGACGCAAAGCACATCCTTTGGACCATTGCGAGGTTTCACTGTCTGAGCTGCGGTCCTCTGGGCATCGTTGCCTTTTTGGACTGGGGTAACAAAGGTTGCTATCTTTGTATGTCCCGCTCGAAGTAGCACTTGAAGTCACCTTTTGCTTGGTGGTGATGGTGAGCTGAGGTGGAAGAGTTCGATATAAGCTTGGCATCTGACGGGCCTGTTTTCTTGATTGATTCTTTCCACTTCTTGGAGGAAGAGCTGAGCGTGCCCTGAACATCGGTGTGGCGTAGGTAGCGAAGCGCTCTTATCCTTGCCGGCAGTGTAACAGGAAGGCATCACGGCGAAGTTAGACGATAGACGACAGCCATTAACATTAGATGGTGAATATATAGTGTATCGCTCGTGGCTAGCAGCAGACAGTCTATGAAGTTGATGAGTATTTGGCCAGTAAGGCCTCTCTTGGATAAACCGTTCTCGAATGCCTCCAATGTATGGCCTTGCATTTTCGATCTGTTGAGAAGTAAAAGCGACTAGCCTCAGAATGTATTTCCGTACAATGGAGATATCTTACTCCAGCTTACCTTGGGCCTCCAGACCATCTGTTTAGCCAGCTGTGTCCAATGATTTACACAGGGAGCTAGTCTGGCCGCTAAAAGAATTAGAGGATGAAGGCCGAAAAGGTGTTTATGTTTTCCTAAATGCATATGATTGAACTCACTAGTTCGTGGAATCACCCGCTACTTCTGGGCTTGTCGACAAGGCGAGAAAGATTCATGTTCTTGAGGGAAGGTCTGAGAATTTATACGGAGGGACGCATCTTTCTTTTCGACAAAGGAATTTCCGGAGCCTGCTTCAGCAAATCGTGGCTGTCATCACGAAATACCAAGACACATTGTTTGTCTGCCAAAGAAGAGCAGCGTAGCGTCGGAGATGTTTGCTTGACAGGCGGCAATGAAGTGTGGATTTGCCTTCTAACCACTGCTGCTGGATCACTTGATAACCACTGGCACTCCGTGGGAGCAGGCAGGTCTCTCTTAATCTCCACCAGCTGGGATGGGGAGGAGTGAGGTGAGACATTATTAGAGATCGAGTGCTGTGGAGAGTATCCCTGGTCCAAGGAGGCAGGTTCATCTTGGTAATCTACAGAGCCACATTAGCCTTGTGTAAGCGGAACAGTGTAAATATTCGTTTTTCTTTGCACAGGGATGTCATCTAACGACAACAGCGGCTACGTTGGGATTTCTAGCTAGTTAAAAATTTAGAGGGGGAGGGGGTAGGGATACCGCGCTCCCCTGCCCCACCTGTCCCGGCCAAATGAGGGGATTCTATTGAAATGTGTCGGGCAAAATCACATTTCCCTCACTCTTATTCACTTCCATGAGGGCGTCAGTTGTACAGAAAGCCATGAAGATATCACACGCGGTTGATCTCATGTGTTGAGGTCTGCCGCTGTCTCTGAAGACATTTAACGTCTTATTTAATGCTGTTGCTTCCCTCTCTGGATATAAATATAGTAAAATAAAATATACACAATTGAATGCTGTAAAGAAATGAAGCTAGAATTAAGAATTTTTCCAGCGTGTATTTTTTCGAAAGTAATCATTTAAATGGGTCCAAGAATAAGAACGTTTAATTCTATTTAATAAAGAATTAAATCGGAATAGACACATGTAACTAAAGGATAAGGTTCACCTTCATATACATTTTAAGCTGTTTTGCATGTAAAACTAGCTTCGTCATTTATTAGCCTGTTCAGTGACATTGTATTTCCTGTGGTTTTAGCTCTTTGGTCAAAGACATTTGTTCAAGACAAAGATACTCAAAATGGGAAGACGGAACCACCAATAACAGCTTTGTAGAAAACGAAAAACAAAACTCTGTCAGGTTAAGTATGTTAGCACACGTCAGTCATTCCCCTCCACTCACCCCACCCTGAGCATCGCCCGGTTCTGTTTACATCAAGTAATTCTGACAAACAAATTTATGAAAAAAATTTATAAAGGTCTGGACAGATGTTGTGCATGGACATTGCCAACAAATTCTATTCTGTTTTATTTTAAGACCAGTCGCAATTAAATCGTACCTTTGTTTCCGACACAAGTTCCTAGGGAAGCTCATCTTTCAATGTTAATGTTAATGAAAAGCAAAGTGCGCGAAAAAAACTAAGGATCTCCTGACATCAAATTTCATGTGAGAGACGAAAGAGTTCTTTGATTGTTTTAAGATTATATGCAATACTAAATAAATTGCTGGGCTAATACATTTATTCTTCTAATGCCAATTGGATGCATAGTTCCAATAAATATATAAACACGAACAATAATTTCGTGCTGTTTCTGTTGGTAGTAACGAAAGATAAATATGTTGTTATTTTTTTGTCTAACAGCAAGATATGTCAAAACAAGAAGAGGGAGTTCGAGAAAGGGGCCGAGAAGATTTGTACAGGCCCTGACCGTTGCACATGGAGTCAACTGATGCCAGTTAATGGCCAAGGACTGTTCACGTTCAATATAACAAGGAACAGACCATTTACCATTGCGGTCAGTGAACCAGAAAAACAGAACGAGATACGTTTGAAAATTGGTCAAAACCATGTACAGTTTGAAATGCATTTTAAAGGTACCAACCATTTGTTGTCGGAGTCACGATCACAAGGTTGTGGTTACGAAGCAGAAGACAAAATCGCGTATTGGTTCAGTTACGATCGTGATCGACTTGCCCTTAAATACGGGAAAGGATATTACATGGAAGAAACCATACTACTCGAGTACGATTTCCTCAAAAACGCCACAACCAATGAGCAAGAAACAACAATTCGAGAAAGATATCACGAATTTTTTAACGCCGAAATGAAGAAGACAGTAGAACTCTATGATTCTCCAAGGTTATCAGACAGCACATTCACACGTAAACATCAATTTTTATTGAATTGTTATTTTAAAATCAACAACACAAAGGATATATTAAAATAGCCACATTGTTGTATCATTTAACAATAGATTTAGTTTGTGAAAACTTTTTTGTTCCGATATCAAATTCATCAACAAAATTATTGGTTTAGTTCCAGGCTCAGCATCATTAATTCATTAAGTTTACACCTTATACTAGTCTTTAACAAAACATCTCTTTAAGCTTACTGACTGCAATTGTGAGTGCAGTAAGGATATGCCAACAAAGTTTGTTCTTCAACCAGTACATACTAGAAACATACCGAACTGTAAAAGCTTTCTACACACAATCCATTAATCATCATTCGATTTCCAAAATGTTAAATTTCTTTGCTAATTGTTTTATTTATCTTTTTTTACAAATCCAGTTACTGGAGTTGGAGAAACAGTCGAGTTCGATAAAAATCCATTCATCTGTAATTTGTCGCCGTTTGTCCTTGACAGCTCCAAGGTCTCACTCTATGTTCTCGACAGCAGCAACTATATGTTTTCTGGTGAGTAAATTAACCTTCTGCTGTTTATCCACAAAATCCTTGCACTTCCATAAACTAAACTGGTTGATTTTCTAAGACTGGGGATAAAACCATCCCCTTCCCCATCGTTTTGGACCCGTATGTAGTGTAGTCTGCCAAGCAACACAGAAAAGTCCTGTTTCTTCACCTATAGGCACAAATTGCAAAAACATTCAATATTTCGTGGAGATAAAAATTCTTTTTAAACTATTTTAAACTAGATTACAGCAACACCTTCAGTAAAAAATCGTACAAATCAGATGAAAGCAATATAAACTAGACCGTTTTCGGCACCGAGTAGCGAAAATGAAGCTTGGAGCCATAAAAAATACGATTCTGAACTCTTAATATTCAGAATTGTCCATGAATCAGAAGGTCGAATTCACCGATGTGCCTGTAGCATAATTTTTTAGGCTTAATCAGTTGAACGTAAGCTTAAAATCGCTCTATCTGTAACCGTTTTTGAGATAATGGTCAATTCCGGTTCTTGACTTTGACGGCGACCTTGGAGGTCAAGGTCATCGAGGTACCTCTTACATAATGTATTTAGGCCTAAAATGTCCAAAATCGCTCTAACCGTTTTCGAGATAACGTTAAATCATTCTCTAAAGCTTTTCGATAGTCAAAGTTCACTTGATCTTTGACCTTGACTTTGAATTCAAGATTCAGATCACGCAATTACCCTGTACTGAACTCTGAAGGTGTTAAAACGAAGATTTGAGTAACATTTGTACCAAGTTCTCATGATAAATAAGGGGTTTGAAAAGATTTTGGCCTTAATTTGACCTGAACTTGGAGGTCAAGACCAAACAAGTTGCGAATTTCATGAGAACTCATTACCCCTTATACCTTTGCCAAATGTCGTTTTTCTACGTTAAACTTTGTAGAAAGAGTTTTTCGTAAACTAATTTGAGGTAAAAGAATTGATCTTGACTTTGAAGTCAAGGTAAAAAAATTACGGATTTCACGACGTCTCATCATCATTTATCTATGAGCCATATGACTGTAATATCTTACTATGTGCCTTAATTGCCTAATCATAGCGTTTGCCTGCCTTATAATAGCCTCCATGGCAAAATTTCAATATCCATTTTTGCACGTAAAATGTTACTGAATTTCTAAGAAAATTCAGGTGAACCCACTAGACATGCTACATTATATCTCTGCCAAATTTAGTTGTCGTAGCCTTAGCCGTCTTAGGGGAGTTCGCCTGACAAAGCTATGGCGGAAAAAAGGTATCATGCGGAAATACTTTACCGAATCGTACGAATCAATAAATTAGAGGATTGAAAATCTCCAATTGTAAATATTGCAGTTTTAACTTCAACTTTCAAATAACCAAGATTTAATTTTGCACCTTACTATATTGTTCTAGTTGTGACATTTTTAGTTTTTAGATTTAAAATTTGGCATTTAAAATGCAAAATATTAAAATAAGAACATTTTAAATTGTATTGGCTTTGTAAATGCATCATTTTCCCATTCAAAGATTTTGAGTTGTGTTTTTTCCATTTGTATTTGATGTTTCTGATTCTGAATAGAAAGGCTTGTTACAATAGTTAGCAAAAACATCGAGACTGTCAATTTTACCTGCACCAGCTTCACATTTTACCCCCATAACGGTATTAAATAATGAAGTTATAACGTTTTCGAACGCTTGGCAATGTAGATGGAATAACATAAGATCCTGCGATGTTTACCAAGAACGAATCACTCGTTCACTGGAGACTGATCTGCGGGTGTCATTTCTGATTTTCTGTGGGTGTGACCTGAAAACTGCAGTTTGTAGTTTCCTACAGACCTAAATCTCCCCTCTCCCAAAATATTCCAGACTTTTGTAAGGTGCCGGGAGTTTCCGAAAAGAAGCTTCCCCCATTTAAAAGCCCCGGGGCTCTTATTAGGAAACTGTTTCCCAGTAGAAGCCCCGGGGCTTCTATTTGGAGTTAAAATAAAGACCTGAGAAAATCGTTTCCTAATAAAGGCTCCCTTCTTCCCTGCAAATCTTTTTAGAACTCGTGTTTACTCGCAATGCAGATACAGTGCACTTAATCCTTGGATATGAGGCAGCCCCTAGACATGTTCTGCATCGTTGCTTAATTCTGTGCTTCGCACAAGGCGAACAGACACCCCCCTCCCCACTGCCACCTGGAAATATAACGGGTTGAGTACTGAAACGGGTGGCGTGATGTTGCCCCTCCTTCCCTGTAAGTCTTTTTAGAACTGGTGCTTACTCACAATGCAGACAAGTTGCACTTAATCCTTTGATGGGAGGCAAACCCCCAGACACGTTCTGCGTCGTTACTTAATCCTGTGCTTTGTGTTTTACACAGGACACTTTACCAGACTTTTTTAGTTACTGTAGTTTTTGTGTGTTTTGTTATTTTTTGTGCGGATATCCGCAGCATGTAGCGCTTTAATAAAAGACTCGTATTAAATTTTCTTTTTTTTCCAATAAAAACTTTTCAGCAACCCCCTCCCCCCCCTCATCTAAAAATAGAAGCCCCGGGGCTTTAATTAGGAAACTGTTTCCTAATAGAAGCCCCGGGGCTTCTATTTGGTTTCTAAATGAGCGCCTGAAATTGGCCAGTTTCCAAATAGAAGCCCTGGGCTTTTCGGAAACCCCGGGTACTGCATTATTCCTATACAGTACATGATTAATGCGTTTTTAGCTCAGCCGACTTTGGACTTTTTAGAACATCACTTGTGCTGTATTCGTTGTCCTTTATGTGTGTCTGAAAACAATTTTTTAAAATTCTGCTTCCTGTACATTTCTAATCAAATTGTCTTGAGGAACTTTTCTTTGTAGTACTGAATTTTCAGTGCCCCGTTTGTCAACTTTTGCACACTATATTTATAATTCTTTCTTCCCCAGAAGCAATCGATGTACATGTATAATCATCTAAAATTAGTTAGATATTCAGAATCGTAGTATTTTCACTATCGTACCGGTAAAAACTGGCAAAATTTAAGAAAAAATACAAACAATGTTTTCCGTCTCATCGATTTGATTGCTTTTGATAGCAATTTAATAGCAATGTTGCCCAGGAGGTCTTCTATCAAATCTATATTTAATCAAAATTGAAAGTGTTCTTTTTTCATCTTAGTAATGCCTTCGTTTTCACGGCTGGGTACAATGCTCACGGACATTCTTGTTTCTTGTAAGACAATTACTGCCTATTTAAAAATAAGGAAAATTCTAAACGATTCCCTGTGGGATGGGAATTCTTGGAAAGTGGTCGGTACGTTCTGCTAGCAGAGAATGGCAATCTCAGAGAAATGAATGTATTGCTATGAATGACTTTCTCTTACTCTCCCATGGTAGAATCCAAAACATAGCATTCATCAATGTTTTTTTTAAATCTATTTAAATAAATATAACATGCCTTCTTTTTCAGCAAGTCTTCCATCAGCTTGTAAGGAGCTTTATGAAAACGTTCGCAGCTGTGAGTTGGATTGGCCGTTGGACATCGATGACGTTCTACTTTCGGATGCCATAAGGTATAGCATAGAAACTGAAAATTGTCTCTTGAACATGAAATTAAAAGAAAAATCTGCTGAATTTGGGGAAGCAAATCCAAACCAAACTTATCTGCGTGTAACCTTAGGCCACAGTTTTGGTAATTCTCCTGGAATACCTTATGTACTAGAAATCTGGCCATCAAAGCACTACAGTCCAATACACAATCATGGGAACGCGAATGCTGTGATAAAGGTACTCTTTGGTTCAGTTCAAATATCATGCTTTAACAAACAAACGAAGAAGAAGCACGAAAAACCTCTGAAGGTTTTTGATGCTGAGAAAGGGGATGTTACATGGATCAACAGAAACTGGCATCAAACTCACCAGCTGAAGAACAACTCCAGCGACTTCTGCGCTACAATTCAGTGCTACAGCTATGACGAAGGGGACACGATACATTGGCCTTATTTTGATTATGTCAAAGAAAACTTTGTTATTGATGAATTTCTACCAAACTCAGATTTCACATTTACAGAAATGAGAAAAAAGGTCATTAGTGAATTTAAAGCTGCTCGATTACAGTGTCATTAAAATGCAATATCAATTCACATATCAATTTTAATGTGAAATAAGTGTCAATTAAGGCACCTTTTGGCAAATTGGTACAAAGATGTTGCATATATTGTACATGAGAAATAAAAATTGCAGATCTTTAGATTTCGTTTCTTAAATTATTCTAATACAAGCCATAAAATGACATATTATGCCAGTCTAAGATATATTTGTTAATATTATTGCGGTGCTTTTGTGGAGCTAAAGTCAAACCAATTTCATGCGTCTCTAATTTATATATAGCAAAATAGCAAAGATAGCTAAGGCGCCTGCATTTCGATTTTTTAAATGTATTGCTTGATTCTTGTTTACACACTCTGTTAGAGTTACTACTTTTTTAAGACAACATATAGAAGGCCGATTTCATGTCTCATTTTATTGATGCGAGTCAAATGATGCTTGTTGATATCATTTCTATGCCTTTAGTAAATTACACGAATTGTCATCTTCACCGTTCATAGCGTTTTCGGGGAACTTTTTCACAGAGGCTTGGTGGTGGTGGGCACTTGGTATAAGGGTTTAAGAAATTCATTTACACGGAAACAACAGCCATTTTCTATCAAAATTCTTATATATATATAATCTATGGAAGTCTGTTTGTGGCTAAAATTGCTCCTTTTAGTGTAGATGCCGTTGTTGGGAAGGGGCTGGTTGAGTTCGATGCGCGATGGCCGTGTTTTATGTGAATTGTTCGGGCCGCAGAGCGAAAGCTTCAGTTCTCCCACCACCAACACAAACAACCAACACACTGAATTCACAGCTTGGGTGATAGCGGTCACCTTCCCTTCGGTCACTTCCAGCGAAAGAAAGACTATAATATAAAATTTTGATAGGACAATGAATCTTTATTAATTCCAGTTTCATTCAAATACGTATTTTAGACAGTCAATACTTCTGTATTCAATACCAATCCAAACGGATTGTTACAAAGACGACAGGTAATAAATAAATTTACCGTTTGCAGTAAAGTAAACTTGTTTTTTATTACAGGGGTGACAGATTATTTTTATTTTCAAATGAACGCGTTCTCCAAATTACTTCTATAAAAAAACTGCCTGTAAATTTAAACTTAAACAAACAGTTTATGGTTTTTTGCAACATCTATTATCTAAATTACCCATACTTACATTTAAATGTTGTTTATCGGATATTCTTTCATGGAACTGTTTATACATGTATATTCTACATTTAGCTCTTGCTTATCGGATATTTCTTCCTTGAACTGTTCATACATATGTAGGCAATTTAAAAACGCAAAACAGATATAAATTGTTACATTTAAAGAAGTATTCGACGTGTCTCGGAAAATTCACACAATAAAACAAATATTCGCTACAAATACGCAAAAATTCAGCACTATACAAATTTTACAACAAGAGTAATTTAGCAATATTCCGAAGACACCGTGCACTTTCTAGTTTTCAATATCTTATGTGTCGTCCTCTGGCCCGGATCAATGCATTGACGCGTAGTGACATGGACATAATATGTCGATTCATCCTCCACCTTGAAATCCTGTGCCATTCCATAATCAATTATTGTCTCCGCTCCACATGGCTTTGTGACGGCGGAGTCTAGGCCTTCTAGGCCTTCCCCCAGAACTTACCCCCGCACTACCCCCCTGGCCCTTCCCCCAGAACTTCCCCCCGCACTACCCCGCTGGCCCTTCCCCCCAAAACTTCCCCCCGCACCACCCCTGGTCCTTTCCCACAGAACTTCCCCCGCACTACCCCTCCTGGCCCTTCCCCCTGAACTTCCCCCCGCACTACCCCCTGGTCCTTTCCCCCTGAACTTCCCCCCGCACTACCCCCTGGTCCTTTCCCCCAGAACTTCCCCCCGTACTACCCCCCTGGCCCTTCCCCCCAGAACTTCCCCCCGCACTACCCCGCTGGCCCTTCCCCCCAAAACTTCCCCCCGCACTACCCCCTGGTCCTTTCCCACAGAACTTCCCCCGCACTACCCCTCCTGGCCCTTCCCCCTGAACTTCCCCCCGCACTACCCCCTGGTCCTTTCCCCCAGAACTTCCCCCCGTACTACCCCCCTGGCCATTCCCCCAGAACTTCCCCGCACTACTCCTCCCCCCTGGTCCTTTCCCCCTAGTACTTTCCTCTGACACTTTTGCATCCCAAGACCTAATTGAGCTAAAATTAAGCACTTCTAAATTTATTTATTGCAATCCACAACATATACATACATATACATAAAAGAATAATAAAGCAAGAGTCAATGACCTAATTTTATTACACAGCTGACCCATCAAAGTGTAGCGAATTTTGAAAGAAATACAACTAATTGTGCAACAATTTACTGACCCATTAAAAATCTTAAGATGCAAATTGTGTCCAATTGTCCAAAACAACCACTTCAACACTAGTCCGTTACAACTTAATATTATAGGCGATACCACGTAGGCAATCAATCACGTCACGAGTCCCACACCACTGTTGCGATTCTCTGTTTAAACTGTGCGTAATGTGCGTAATGTGCTTTGTGCAAAACATCAATGAATTTCCAGATAATTGGATGGTGCGCACTCAAAGCTGCCAACATCTTTCGGTGATAGCCCTCAATGTGGTTGTTCGTGCGGGGCAGTTCATCATTCACCCTGTGGTTCATTTTCCAAGTATTGTGTGAAAACGCCGGATCTCTGCGAGCACGACGTTCAGGTCGACCGAAATAAGTAATCCAAAACTGGCTCGGCATCATTGAGCATTTCGTCATGCAAGTTTTCAAATGCGTGAGCAACACCGTTAACTGAGACAAAAGCTAGTGCGGCAATCATTCGAATAGCAGTTCCGATTTCGTTCTCATTGGTGAAACGCTTCTGCAACCCTGAGCTCCGTGCCTTTCTGGATATGTTTTGGGAAAGGTGGTAGAAACAGCCTTTTACATTTGCTTGAGGTAAGGCTGCTTGCACTGATTGTATTGCAGCCTGTTCGAAATCCATCTTTACGGAACGTGGATTGGCGTCGTGTAAAATTAGACTGAGTTTTTCGAACAGCCGGTCCCACGTTTCACGTCGTTTATTTGGTAGTAGCGCATAAAGGCAGGGGATTATCCGATCACCTGTCATAGCATGAATGGTGTACAGTTGATAAGATAACTGTGGCACAATCCGCCAATAAACCCGGAACATTCAGAACATGTAGCGATTATCAACAGACGGTCGGCATCTCCAACGCCTCTGTCGTAGGCAAGAAAGCGTTCCCCAATGGAGAGTTGCGAATACTCCACAGGAATTTCGAAGTTAGCGCGATCCGTTGATGCGGATTGTCAGCTTTCAGGCGCAAGTTACAAATGCTGCGGCGTATAATGCGCAGTGGAAGCAGAGTTGCTGCAACTTTTGAAATCAGGAATAAATAATCAATAATTAGTACTCAGTAATCAATAAATCAATAATCAACAGAACGTATTAAATATTTAGTAAGCAATAATCTGCTAATCAATAATCAGCAATAGATATTCAATAATTAGCAATCAATAATACATCTAATCAATTAATGTAAAAAAATAATAACCTTCACTGATGTTCTCTACTTGTTGAAAAATTATCCATTATGCAGTGTCTTGAGAATCAAGCGCTCTGCGCTTTATACCGTGGCGTGCTTTCAGAGCTTCAATCCGTCCAGTTTCTGGGGCGTAGGTCTGCTCATTGGTGCTCTCGATTGCTTCAGCATTGAAGACATGGAGTCTGGCTTTGCACTGGTCTCCATGACGTGTACGCCTACGCTTTCGCATTCGTAGGCCACCGCGCCATTCGCCAGCACTTTTTGTTTCACGTAAAAGAAGCCTTCGAAGCATAGCTTTTCACCTCCTTTGGTCGATTTGATAAACTCCATTTTGCACAGTTAATTTGACACATTTTTATACATGTCTTACCTACTCCGGATAGCTACAATACTGTTTGTAAATTGCAATTGTCCTTGTATTGCAATTGAAAAAGTTAATTACAATTACTGTAGATGAGTCATCGACTCTGGTCTATCATGGATGAACCGCGTAATGGGCAACGCTAGATCAATCATCGACTCTGGTCTGTGATGGATAATTATATCCCTCAGATCAATGGTCTGTGATCAATTACAAATAAAACAAAAATCCGTCTTGGGGGCTGAAGAGTCAGGGGGAAAAGTATCAGGGGGAAGAGACAGGGGGAATGGGCCTGCTCTCGTGAGAGCGTGTACGGGCTGGAACTTCAAGATTTATTCCAAACGTGTTTAGCGGTGTTCATGTGAGACGACTACGGAGGTTGTTATGTGGTCTGGATGTGATTAAGGATTTGTACAAATTTCAGTGACATAACGGCATACTGTGTAGTCGCTGGCTGGCGTCCTTTCAAAGAAACCGAAACCGCAAAGTTTCGCTAAACACTACGCGATGACTCGAGATTAATGGCAGTTTCCCAAACGATTTGTCCCCCAGTCTTGTCGAAGACCTCGTCGCCATTGGTTTGATACTGACCCAAGGAAGGCTTGCCGGAGCATTATTCCACGCCCACGCAGCCGGTTTAGCGCACTTTTTCTACTAATATAGTTGTTACGTCTGCTTGGTTTTACTAATGACGCTGCCACTGCAGACCGGAAACGATCTCGAAAATTAATCGTTCGCAGAGCTTGATCTTGTTCCACCTTTGTTACACTTGGTCAGCCCGGTCGCGGGCGCTATCTTAGGGAACACATCTCTTGGTGACGTTGCTTAAGACGACAAATTGCTGCCTCCCTGAGCGTTCTGGCGACTGCTGCTTGTGACAAATTGGTATAAAGCATACCACTTGCTTCTCATCATACATTTTCGCTTAGTCTTTGCATTTTAGCGTCTTTCATTTTTGCTTACTGCAAATGATTGATGATTATCGGTCTATCGTTACGGGTACTCCAAATCACTTGATTTTTTACCTTGTCAACCAACGTCAACCAACGTCAACATTCAGCGCACAGGGTTACTCCTACTGAATACCTTTTTGAATTCAAACCACGATCTGAGCTTTTTGTCTAGCCACTTTTCGTGATAATAGGCGTTTTGAAAAATATTTTGACCTCACTCTTTCAGGTCAAGGTAACAAATATTTGTGATTTCACCGAGACCTTATGCTCGTCTATAAGCGCACCAAATATGAAGCACCGCTGTCTAAAACTCTAGGAGTTTTCAGGAATCCATTTTGAAGAAAAACTAACTTTGACCTCAATTTGACCTTGACCTTGACGTTGAGTTAAAACAATTGCAGATTCACCGAGATCTTCTCATCCTCTACACGTGTGCTAAATAGTGTAAGAGGAGTTTTCTGGAATAAAAAGGAAAAAGGACAGAAACGTTCAGAGAAACCACGAACTTAAACCCTGATGCAAACCAAGTTTGCAAGTGAGAATTAGTCAGGTTGTTTTTTGCATTCCGTTACTTTTTACCACTGTGTTCTTGAGCCATATGAGCCATATGGAAGGTGTGGTTTCTGTCGTCTGTCAACCGGTCTTTCAATTATGAATAAATGCTTTTCCTTCTACGTTGTTCATTTGACCGCAATCAAACTAAGTTGATAGATGATCCACTCAGGTTTGAAAGAGGCATTCTATCATTTTATTTTGGCGAAATGCCAATTTTCGGCAATCTGGCGGATCTAAAGACTCCTCTTGCTAAAAATTGTCCCTTTTCTACTAATACGTGAAATTTTGAAAGAGGATATTTAAAACGTTTTTTTTCTCGATTTTTCTCTCAAAAATTTGCATAAGAGACTGGCATTGCTTTTAGCATAAGTTCTATATCGAATACTTTATTTTTATTCCTTTATCACAATGATTTTGCGCTCCCAAGTGTAAAATTTCTCTAACAAAATAGATCTGGTTAAAATATTTACTGATCTGGCTGCTTAGCCAAGGTACTGAGCCACTAAATAAGGTATGCATTTCATCTCACACAAAATCGACACAGCAACTTTAAATCGTTTTCTGTCTGTCAAAAAGAAAAGCAACCAGCTTTGTTTCACATTTATTGTTATTTTTGTGTCTATTAAGGGCAGTTTTATTTATTAATATTCAATGAAGAGAAAGACACAAGCTCCGAGGAGTTAGTCTGTTAGCAGGCATTGAGAAGTTTCTCCAACAGGATTCACAGAAGTCTTGTGAAGCGGAGATGGGGCACGTGAGGTGGTCTGGCATCACATAGAACGCCTGTGGTTTTAGATGGGTCTAGCTTCACAAAATAGAAGCATGTTAAAGCTTTTTCGTAAAGACAACTTTTCATGTCTGTCCTCCCGTCTGTAAGTTTTCATTAAATGCTACTTCTCCATCACTTTTCATCAGAACACAATAAAAGTGTGTGTATATATTGTTCGCTCTGTTGCATGCGTACTTTTTCTCTCTCTTTATTTGTATATTTATTTCTTTTTTTTTTTTTTGGTTGGGGGATGGCATTGCTGTTACTTATTTTTGCCATTCACCTATTTCGCCAAATTGGCTAAGAGAAATCTCGTTTGCTAAAAACACGTGTCTCCTCCTAAAAATTCTTGAAATTTTGTATGAGGATAGTCAAGGTTAGGAAAATGTATTTTTCTATTTTATTAATATGGAATATTATGAGTGTATATTTCGCTACTCGGTGCAGTTCCCACTTTGTGCTTGTATCTGATATTTGTTGAGGCCACAACACTTCAACGCAGAGAAAACTACGAGGCGGCCATCTCTTAGCTGTTTCTTCATTAACACTTGACAAGTCTTTGACTTAGTCAAGGCTTATATGATTTTGTGTGGGCAGCCGCTGGGCTATTTTTTATGAAAGTAAAAATTCATTTTCTTGTCTCAACTTCTTCTCTGACACTACAGGCCCTAGGACCACAAAAATTTGTACTTATGTAGAATTTGATCTGAGGGTGTGCATCCCGCCTTTTTTCGTCTACGATTTCGTTTTCGTGCTTAAAATGCCATGCAAACACAGCTGATTTTAGAACAAATAAATTCAGGGCTTTTAAAAGCAAAGTAACGGTTAAGCAAAACAGCACAGCTCATGGGCGTTACGCGAGCTGTGCCTGCATAGAGATAAAGTGCTTGTCTGTTCAATCAATAAAGCCGTTGAGCCAACATAACCAAGCAGATGAACCTTATAAGCCGCATACGTGCTGCGCCATAAGCTCTGTTTAGTTGTATTACAGACTATGCGGCTTGTTAAAAAACTTCATGTTGTTCAAGAAATAATAAGCCGTTCAAAGAAATATTTTTAACTTTTATTGTTTGTCAAGTTTTGAAGATTTCGCTTGCGAAATACGGTTCTAGTTCATTTTAAAGAAGAACTCCTGTAACTATATGTCAATGTTAGCTGATTGTTTAGGGTTTATCGATATGAATCTACGAATATCCAAAGGATTTTGAAGGCAATTCCTTCGAAGTGACTGTTAAATGCTAAGCTCTCCTGTTTAAGACCCAGAAAAAGTTGAAAATGCGGACTTCATTCCCACTTGGTATTGAAAATACCAAATGGGTATGGATTGCCTCGAATTCTTCACCTAGTTTTGTTCTCGCTTTTTAAAATTTTTTTCTTCTTCCGCCGAATCGGTTTCCAGACAACTCCTTCAAGACCGTTGAAGCTAGACCAACCAAACTTGGCACATATGTGGAGGGTCATCTGAAGTGGTGCACTTAATAAAAATTGTTGGCCTTGACCTTACTGGTCAAGGTCAAATCGCGAAAAAGATCAAACGGTTTTCAGACAATTACTGCAAGGCCGTTGAAGCTAGAAAAGCCAAACTTGGCACACATATAAAAGACGATGTGATCTGAAGCTCCCGTTAAAAATTTTTGACCTTGACCTTCATGGTCAAGGTCAAATTGCAAAAAAACCTTATTTAAGAAAAACAACGATTTATCTCGAAAACGGTAAGAGATAGAGTAGTTTTGACTTCATTTTCGGCCTCCACTCCCAATACGACGATACGTGAGGTATAAAATCCGGTGTCCTTGACCTCCATGTTACTTTCGAGCCCCAAACCGGAAGTTGGCCTTTATGTCGAAAACGGTAAGAGATAGAGCAATCGGTTTCCAGACATCTCCTCCGAGACTGCTGAAGCTAGACCAACCAAACTAGGCACATGTATGGAGGGTCATCTGAAGTAGTGCACCTGATAAAAAATTTTGACCTTGACCTTACCGGTATAGTTGGTTGTATTTAGGAGAATGTTCTACATTCAGACATGTGAAAATTGTTAACAAACAGCAATATAATCTGCCTTCCGTTTTAAGTTATCGTTCTAAATGGGGTCTAATTCGCTGTGTGAATTTCGGTCTAGTTATACATTTGTACTTATTCCCACGTGCAAACTTCGCTTCCATTTGGACATAGGTTTATAGTTAATCTGGAAATTTCTGCCCTTTCTTCTTTTATTTTTTCTTCCTTTTTCCCCTTTCGATGCTTTACAGAAAACTCTACCTGCAATATTTGACGCACTAGATGAAATTTGTCACACGTGTAGAGGATGTCAGATCTCGGTGAACCCCAAATATGTTTCACATCAAAGGTCAAGATCAAGGTAAAATTGAGGTCAGAGTTATTTTTTCTGCAAAATAGTTTCCAGAAAGCTCCTCCTAGCCATTAGTTGAGGGAGGTTCGAATTATGTACACTAATAGACAATAGATAGACTAATAGCCGTATACTAATAACGTCTCGTAAATACTTTTTAGTTTGACCTCAATGGTCAAGGTCAAAGTAAGGTTATTATATCTTTCAGAACGCCTGTTTATCACGAAATATACTGGAAAAAGCGCTCAAATCCCACTCTGATCGCATAACCGTTTAGAGTAGGGTTTACCCCATATCCTGAATCTTTAACTTGATGGTCATGGTCAAAGGTCATGTGACCTCGTGTACCGTTAACGATAGGGCAACTACTTATCACGAAAACGGTAGAGATTTTGAGCGATTTCGAGATCATTTTGTCAAACTTCTCCGAAACTACCTTACAAAAGGGTGCCGCCATACCTAGAGGTATCTAGGTGATCTTGACCGTCCTCGTCACGGTCATGATCAAAAACCTGAAGTTGTCTATTATCTCGAAAACGGTTAGTAATATAGCGATTTAAGTTCATTTCGACCCATTGATTCTAAATTATGTTACGTAATGGGTACCTTGGTGGCCACGATTTTCTCGGTCACAGTCAAGGCCAAAAACCGGACGCTGGTCATTGTCTCGAAAACGGTCAAAGATAGGGCGATTTTTAGCTCAATTTCGACCCTTTGGGCCTAAAAGAGGTACCTCGGTTGCATTGACCTTCTTGGCCATGGTCAAAAACTGGAAGCTGACCATTGTCTGGAAAACGATTTTAGACCCTTTGGGGCTAAACGACATTGTATAAAAAGTACCCTTGTGACCTTGACCGAAAGTTGACCATTGTCTCGAAAACAGTAAGAGATACGGCAATTTTTAGCTCAGTTTCGACCTCTTCGATAACATACCTTATATAACGGGTACCTCAGTAACCTTGATCTTCTAGGCCACGGTAAATGTCAAAAACCCGAAATTGACCATTATCTCGAAAACGGTGAAATTTTGAGCCATTTTTGGGTGACTTTGACCTTCTCAGTCCTACACAGACATTTTCTTTTGTGGTTTCTCCAAGTAGGCCATTCAACTATCTAGCGCAGTTCTAGGTATAGATGTATTTAGCCTTTTCCCAGAAAAGTTCAGATACAAGATGACTTTTTTCAGCAGGCAATATATATTTAAATTAAGTTGAGAAAACTGTGGGGTGGGGGGGGCCTATACTTTTTTCAGGACTCTTTTTAACTCGTGAAATCACATGCAAATTTAAAATTGCACTGGTACTACTGAATAATGGGCGCATTTAAATGTTATTTATTTGAGACGGGCAGTCAAAGATATATATATTTATACACAATATTTCGAAAGGATGTAAATTCAAAAATATCTGAAAGAAATATGTAACTATATTATTTTTAGATTATAAGGGGCGCTTGCCAGTAGGTTGCGCAGGTTATAAATACATCTTAATTCATTACATACGAAACCCGTAAGAGTGTCGTCTACGCTTCATATATATTTAGGGCAGTTTGAATTAGCTTTCGTCTGCAAGAGGAATGACTTATCGGCCATATCGTATCATAAGGCCTCATACCGCCTGATTTTTAGCCCCCCCTCCCCCCCCTCCCCCCGTTATCGTAAGCAGTCAAGGATCGCCACTATTGTGATATAAATCATCTTGAAGATAAAATGCAATTGAACCATTGTAGGATACTTCAAAACAACATAATTCTACAGGCTTGATCTGCTTCGTCAATTTGAAAATGGGGTCTACAACTTGTCACGTTTTTCTTTAGATATAACTGACATATACGAAAACACGTTTTAAGGGTGAACTTTTTAGGGTGAGCGTTTTAAGGATGAACTTTTGACTGAAACTATTTTCATTGACCAACGCGCCCCCACCCCAAACCCCCTTCCTGTCCAGGCTCGAAGTAACAGAGGTGATAAGTCTGGCTGGTAGGCGGATGCGGAAAGGACACGGTACTTCTGTCTCTCTCTCTCTCTCTCTCTCTCTCTCTCTCTCTCTCTCTCTCTCTCTCTCTCTCTCTCTCTCTCTCTCTTTCCCTCCCTCTATCTCCCTCCCTCTATCTCCCTCTCTTTCTCTCTCTCTCTCCCTCTCTCTCTCTCTCTCTCTCTCTCTTTCCCTCCCTCTATCTCCCTCTCTTTCTCTCTCTCTCTCCCTCTCCCTCTCTCTCTCTCTCTCTCTCTCTCTCTCTCTCTCTCTCCCTCTCTCTCTCTTTACCCTCTCTCCTTCTGTTATGGATTGCTTGAAAATAAATTAGAAGCACAGGCACGTAACAGTCTAAAATAAGTGTGAAAAAATCAACAGCTGTGTAAACTGGACAAGTGCACACGTGATACGTGAGGCATCCCCGCATGTGAGGCATGTTCGTAAAAACAGTTATATAAAATGGTCTACAATTAGGTACATTAAGTAACTGTGCTAAAGCCTGGACGGATATGGTTATAAATCAGTTTGGATAAAAAATGTAAAAAATACATTTACATTTTTTACGTTCGCTATATAACATCAGATTACATTGCTTGTTGAACTGTGGCTTGACAAGTAAAAGGGTATTTTTTATGTATTTATAAAGTTACATAACTATGATAAACAGATAACGACTAACTGCACTTAGCCACCATAATGAGAACAGGGACGTTTTAATAACTCTTCCTACGCACTTTCTACATTTTGCACAGTTCAACTTTGATCAGATATCAATTTATGTAAATGTCGCATCTTTTAGGTATAGGATAGTATTTCGTCTTTAAGGTATACCTGTAAATGTGAAGTATTTTCCGAACCTTGTTCTATTTTACATCGCCTGACTGATGCGATGGTCGAGTGAGTAGACTTAGCATAGAGAGTACCATTTTCTGGAACTAAAAGGCGATATTTATGTGCAACCCTTTATGATGATCAGCTTTGGTAGGTAGCGATGGGGATGCATGGCCGCCCATGCCCTTAGTGGGCTCTAGTTCGCTATCATCATCCACAAGTTTGTTGTAGTGGGAATAGTGCACTGCACCTCCAGCCCCTAAACCAATGGAGCGAACGCTGATGGTTGAACTGGTGCTGTCAGAACGGCTCTTCCTCTTGCGTTTTTCTTGGGCTGCTTTCTTTGCTTGCTCTAAATCGGTGGCTGACCCGATGGAGGAGACACTACTTTTCCGCGATTGGTGTCCAGATTCCATATCCTTGATCCGCTGGATTTGCGGAGGAACTATTTTTGTTAGGCTTGTTTCGTTCATTTGCATAGCTTCATTGTCAAACCCGTTACTGCAATTTAAAAAATCAAGACATTTATTGAGGTAATTGCTGATATATATAAAAAGCACGAGTTTTATTTCTGAGCAAAAAATACCTTATTAGCTGTTCTAAAATAATATTAAAAAAACCCTCTGATGTGGGCTGCTCAGTCCCTCGTCTCTCGTCCCTCAACATCATTAAGACGTAGATTCTACCAAGCCCTCAACATTTACTGAAAGAACTTCGGTTCGCAATTGGCCTTCCTCCAAGCAAACAAAACAAAAACAAAAAAATAAAAAAATAAAAAACAAGAAATAAAACTGAAAATTACAAAACAAGACTGTATTTGCATCTACAGAATCACAGATTAGGTTGTATGTTAGACCGTTGTTGTCTTTTTTTTTTTTTTTTTTGGTTATCGTTTTCTTGTTTCTATCTTTCTGTCTGTGTGTTTGTTTGACTGAGGAAGAGCTAACTCACGTCCTGCTGTAAGTGACGTCACCCGCAGCCGGTTGCACGTCACCATCTGCTGCCCTGACCCCTTGATCCATGTCCACCGCTTTACTGCAAACACCATGTAATGCTCAAAAACAACCCACGGAAATTCATATAATAATGTGTACGATATTGTTGGTATCCGGACAACTGAGCAACAAACCAATTCGGGCGGGGGCTAAATGGACCAAAGAAACTGGAATCCAGATACTTCGGGCTGAAAATAATTTGGCCCTAAATTTGGTCTTAAATTCTAAATTGGTCAATTCGGACCCGGAATGACGTGTTTCATTGACATCGAAGTTAAATATGAAATGCCTATAGACATTTTTAACATGAGTTGATCTTTGAACCGAATAGTAAGCATTCATATTTGGGAATCCAGCTATCTAGATCCAAAATGTGTGGGCCCGATTTACGTTCATCCTCCCAGTCGAGATTGTCATAGGAAAGTACAACAAAAATAAAAAAAGTCGAAACGTTTAGTTATTGGCATAGACTAAAACCCCGAGACTGAAACCAACGGCAGTAAGACCAACCGAGAAGTAAGTTCCATTCCACTCCGGAATTTAGACCGCCTTTGACCAATCCCAAAGATGGCCTTATATCCGTGCTTCTAGAATATGTTAGTTACTCACTTCTTACTGTTGTAAATATAAATGATGATCGTGCAGACAATGATGACAAGCGTCAGGAAAACGGCTGTTGAAATGCGGATTATTTTTTCAGTCTTCGCGCGTTCTTCTTCTTTTATGTACTCCTCTTTCTCTGCTTCACAAGTTTCATCTAAAATATCAAATCAGTTAATATCTAGTCAGTCATGGCTTTTGGAAAAAAAATGGTTTCTTCACTAATCCAAAAACATCAGTGATATCTGGTAATATTTCGGTCGTCAGAGATCTTTAGACCAGCTTGTATTTTAACTCTACCCCCTAACACCCTCTTTTGTCGAAATTAAATTACATGTTGTAGGTGAAAATAATGTCAGGGAGCAAGCTTGTTTTCAAATAAAACTATTATTGGAAGCGGTTTTAACCCGTTCGCCACCCCAGGCACTCTCGAGACGAAGTCCACATCCCCAGCCCTCGAATAAAACGTCGATCGTTTAAATGTCGACGGTCACAAAATCGACTGCCAAAAGGTCATCAGCTGTTACCTGTGTGCCAGGTCCAGTCATCGTCTCGCTCCGTGTTGTTGCAGTATCTGCAATCGTCGTCCGGGTTTAATTGACCCGGTGCGTAACAGCTCGATTTTATCATACAATGATCCTTCACCTGCAACAACGACGTCAAAGACTGTTTACTAGTAGTTTATAGTCTTTGACGACGTGTCCAGTGCCATTTTACTTCCTTTTATTTCCCCTTGAAACTCCGAAATTTGGGTATATTTTATTACACTTTCTTGTTTTTTTTTCAGTTTTTTCGTCTTTTCCAGAAAAAAACCCTCCTGGGCTATTTGGCGTGGGAAGACTATGGCAATTTTCAGCTTTTTCGACCTTTGGGGCCCAGAAGACATCACAGAAGAGGTACTTCGGTGACTTTGACCTTGTCGGTCATGATGTAACATACACATTTTCTCTTGTGAGAGCGGAGTTACCGGAAAAGTAGTTGGTCCAATGTCCTTGGTTGTTTACATAAACACCTGCATGTTGTTTTAATTTTTGTTTTGGTTAACAGAAAATGATATTACTGTGTTGAAGCGGAAAAGGAGACGTAAAATGCCGCTTTTGGTTTGTGGGCTATCTTAACTAGGAGCAGGACCACCCAGTGTAGCCCCGTAATGACGTCATAGTAGATGAGTAACGTCAGCAACGGCATGAAACGGCGTTAGCGTAGAAACAAACTTTGGCAACGTGCTTAAGTCGACTTGTGCGCGTGTATGATATGTGGCTTGCCGTTTTATAATTATACCGCATGTACCATCTGGAGTCACTAATATATATTCCGAATTCTAACCCCTTGTGCACCGCCAAAAAATTCATTCAACATCAAGTCATAAGAAAGAGAAAGCAAAAATAAGGTTTGAAACGTCAGTACGCAGTTAAATCCAGGCCCGGCCATTGAACAGCCTCTTATTGCCGAGCATTACTAAACTTGAAATTCACAGTGAAGTTCGATGGAAATTCGTATGAAATTCACAGTGAAGTTCATTGGAAGTTCAATGGAAATTCACACTGAAGTTCGTTGTAACTTCGTATGAAGTTCACAGTGAAGTTCATAGGAAGTTCAATGGAATTTCACCCTGAAGTTCGTTGGAACTTCGTATGAAATTCACAGTGAAGTTCGTTGGAAGTTCAACGGAAATTCACACTGAAGTTTGTTGGAACTTAGTATGAAATTCACATTGAAGTTCGTTGTAATTTTATATGGAGTTCACATGAAGTTCGCTTGAAATTCCATTGAAATTTACAATGAAGCATCTTGAAGGAAATGAGCCTGCCGGTCTTTCGTAGGCACACGCTATGCATTGAGTTGTCAGTAGTTCTCTTCGCTACTAACAAAAAGTGAGCAAATATCAATGTTTACTGGGATATAACATCTCAATATCTGTGTTGCGTTTACTTTGATGCAACTGGCAGCTTGGCATGACTTCAGCACAAAACCTGACAGAATTCTGAATTTTTAAGTGTTCAGAATCTTTTTTTTTGTGTGTGTGTGTGCGGCCCAAGTAATTTTCTCTGCTCGGTAGCGGTCTAGTTTTTATACCATCCCTTAAATATTCAGTCTACAAAGACTAATCTTGTGCGAACTTACTCCATCTACTGGCCCACGGACGTGGCAAGTCTGCTCATCCAGACTGCAGTCATAGCATGCCGAGTCATGCACCATGAAGATGAAGCTCTTCGCGTAAAGGTCAGGGTCACTCGGTGTCGTCACTGTCAATGGTTGGTTGTTCCAGAGCAATGTAACTTCGTAGCTTCCTGCACGAGGCAGTTTACAGGCCACTTGGTAGGGACTCACGTACAACATCTCGTCAGTTTCTTGGTTTTTATTTGATATATCGAAATGACCGTTTGAATTCAGCTGAAAAAATAAAACACAGAAAGCATTGCACACTTTTAGTGTTTAAAATTGTAATAATCTCACAGTCATCACTCTCTACTTTTAAATAGATGCTTAACGTAGATTAAAACAAAACAAACTGTCCACTTGAGCAAAAGTTTGACTGTTGTTAGAAGCACGAGATAACCGTGGTTAATTCTTACCTTGGCTTCTTTGAGCTGACAAGACAAAGAGCCGTCGGCTGGGAAATACCTCCCAAAGACGGTAGCAAAGCTACAGTCCTCCACGCGGGTGTCGCACAGACTCGAATCGTCCATAACTACGACTTGCTGCTCATCTTGTGGCAGACTGCAGTCACCTCCCGTCCATCCTTCGCCACAGTGACACGTGCCTGTGTGAGCAAACCGTGCGCATTTATCATCATCATGATCACCCCATGCGCATTAATCATCTTCATCAGCAAGATCATCATCAGCATCACTATCATCATCACTATCATCATCATCATCATCATCAGCAGCAGCAGCAGCATCATCATCATCATCATCACCACCACCACCACCACCATCATCACCACCACCATCATCATCATCATCATCATCATCATCATCATCATCATCATCATCATCATCATCACTATCATCATCATCACTATCATCATCATCACCACCATCATCATCATCATCATCACACAATCCTCCTCATGATCACCATCAATATCACTATAATTACCATCACCTTCTTTCACTTCTTCTCCTCATTTAGCTTATATGTCTTCTTTTCGTGCGGAAACTACCAGATGTTACCGTTACAGTTTCGCAAAAATAAAAGGGAATGAAACAAGGTGCATATAACAAACCGTTGAGGCATTCTCCTCTTCCGTTGCAGTCGTTCAGACACGTGTTATTGGCGTACGTTAAGTAATCATCACCGAGGTCGATGCCGCGTAAGTAGTGAGACGTACATTTACGCTTCGCTGATTCCACGGCGGAATACTGCCAATCACTCGTGTCTGTTATCTGTACACATAAGTTATATTCTTCGCATGCAGTATTCTAATACCGTGAAAACGTGTGATAAGAACTTCTAAATTTCTAAATTACATAAAAAACAGCAGTTCTTGTTTAAGGAACTGATTCGTGTAGCATTTACAGTGTGTTGATTTTTTAATTAAAAAAACTGCAGTTAAAACTTACATCACCGTTGGCCGTTTCAGGTGTTAAATATTTGCCTTAATGCGAAGCAGGTTACCTGGATATCTTCGATGCAGTGCCACCTGGCTTCTTCCACGAAGTCATCACCTTGAGTATCAGCACATTGCTGTATCAGCGCATTGGTGCTTTGATCGCTTATCAACGCTGTGCACCTTTGCGTTGCTGACGTTTCATTCCAGACAGCCCCGGGAGCCCATTCAAGTTCCTGGAGCAAGCAAATAAAATATAAATAGAAAAATTAACTTCATGCGCGAATGGATGGTTATTTTAAAGAAGATAGGATGTGTCCAACTGGAATTCAATTATCGGTTTAATTCCAGAGAACACCGTGTGTGTGGTGGGGGGGGGGGGAGGGGGGAGGGCTTCTTATGTGTCCTTACCGGTGGTTCAAAATCTTCGTCTATGTCAAGGTCATCCAGTCCGATGTTATAATCGCCATCATAAGATTTCCTGCTTCTTTTGAAAAGCGCCGATACGTTTGCCGTTATTTCGCCGTCTAAATCAAAGATTTTTTTCAGCTGACGAGTAACATAAAAGAAAGTAACGAGAACAAGGCATCATCATTAGCGCGGGAAGCTCTCTCATATTTGTGCTATTTATAAAAATCCCTTGCGAGCGAATGTCCAAACTGGACGGAAGGAAAAAAAAGTATTTTAAAACGCTTCACTTTACAACCGGAACTTCATTGAAGAAAGCCAGGATCCGCGCAAATGGTACATACTCATATTCAGATCGCATGTCTCTACGAGTTCTCCTGGCCCACAGGTGCATTGTACTCCCCGCAGGACAACATGATTGCATTTACAGTAACGACCGAATTCCTCGGGTTCTTCTTCCGGTAAAACGCCTTCAAAAATTCTCTCATCTTCAGGTACTCTGTGGGTTTTACACAGAAAAAAAACTTACTTTCGTAGTAAAATAGATGGGACGTTTATATGTCTAGTTATAAAGTTTTTTCACTTGTTTAAAGATTCATTCTTGTATTCGATCTGCCACGTACACAACAGTCGATGCAAACGAAAGACGTATAGTGTTCGAATTGGTATCCCGACAAAAGGCCTCGCGACATGACGCCTCTCGATAAAACGCCTCCATTCTCGCCCCCACATCCACCCTTGCCCCTCCCGTCCCAACAAAAAAGTATCACCTTCACACCCATCCCCTCTTCCCATCCCCGTCGCCACAGAAAGGCCCACATCAACATCCACTGCCCCCTCCTCCATCCTCCCCGTCGCGACAAAAAGGCTCATCCCCACAGCCACATCCACTGCCCCCTCCTCCACCCTCCTCATTCCCACAAAAAGGCTCACCTCCAATCTTGAGAGAATGGTCTCGGCTGACCTCTCTCCTCACTTCCCTCTCCGTCAAATATAGTGCCGTTTTCAAACATCAAATCATTTGTACTGTCCCCATCAAAATAGCCACATAATCCTGTATTGTTAGGGATATATTTATGAAAAAAGAGAGCAAAAACATTAGTCTGTCACTTTCTATGTTGGTCGCAATCTTGATAGTCAAAATCTTCATTTAAATAAAATGTAAAACCAGTACCATTATAGCATTAGAATGTTGTTTCGACGCACATTCAACAAGCTTTGAAGCGGTGAAGATCGAAATCTTCATATGAATGTTTCTAAAATCCTCCCATAAGACCAGGCAAAGACTGTTTACTACTAGTAGGTCATAGTCTTTGAACCAGGATAGCATAATTCTGTTACATATTTCAAATTTGAATCCCTGTCATCTGCCCCCCCCCCCGGTCAACTGCCCCCTGTCATCTGCCCCTTTTTTTGCAACCCGGCCGACTGCCCCACCCACCCCTTCAAAGTGAAGGGGTGGTCGCTTGCCCCCTCCATATACTATTTTTTCTTGGGTCTTGGGCTTACAAAGACACAATAAATAAAAGTCTAATTATTTTAGTGAATGTACTGCACCTCGGTAAATTGCAATTCACCAATAGGAAACTAATTGCAATTAGAATTGTAATTAGTTTAAGGATCAGTCTCTCCTAAGATCAATATTGGGGAATAGATCAATCAAGATCCAATTGTTTCAAAGACGAAGTAGACGGGGACATCACAATTGCCTAATTTAAAGTTTTAAAGAATTTTTTTCCACTTAAAAAAAGGAGGAGGGCAGATGACGACACCGTCAAATTGCAGGGGGGGGGGGGCAGTCGACTGGGTTCCAAAAAGGGGGGCAGTTGACTGGGGGGGCAGTCGACCAGGGGGCAGATGACCATTTACCTTCAAATTTATATGACACCTCATATCCCAACTTCCAAACATCACTTATTGGAGTTAGGAGTCATAGCGTGTAAGAGATAGTGTTTTGCAGTGACTATTGTTTTTATCGCAACCATCGATGCCATCGAAAGGATGTTGGACTAAGTACCGGTATGTTACATCTATATAATATGCAGTTTTTTCTGAAACAAAGTGCGGAGACTGCAAACCACTTATAGCTTACTCACCTTCAGTTTGCTCAAAATCATAATTGGACGGATTGAGGTAAACACTTAGAGCTGCGTTACTGGTTACAATGGAAACTCGAAAGCCAGTTGGAAGGATCACCTGCATATTTCAATAATTTAAATAATTCTTACATGTGTTACTGGCAACAAGAATATATGTTTTTGCTCCATTGCGATTTTTATTTTTTCTATTAAAATAAAGCAATTAATAGGAAAAACGTTTTATGATCGGACAGACAGGGATATATGAGCCAAGAAGCTCTCCAACACTACCCCTACCGATGCCCTTCGTTTCCACCCTCCTAGTACAAGAACACGTAAAATCACCCCCAAGTCAAAACAGTGGCAACAACAGCTTGGTGCCTAACCTCAATCTCAGCGCCATCACTCTTGCTGAAAACCCGCGTTCCAGGCGTGAGCTCATTGTTTACAAATATCACCGTTCTCATGATGGTATCGTCGTTTGCCTGACCAGTCCTGCGGCATTTTTCCACCACAAATACATCATCGCCGGATTTGACGGCCACTGCGCATGTACAGGACGCATCTCCTTCAGGGGTACATCTCTGATATATTGCCTGGACCTTTCAAAAGGATCCAGAAAGCAGTGGATTGAGATAACTTTAGGCATTTTCAAAAGAATCACATTTTAAGACGGGTCCCAGATTTAATCACTTGAATTTAAAGACTTGAGAGCTGTTAGAGAATCAGTTAACAGTAATTAAGTAAAAAAAATAAAGTGATATTTTAGAGCTTTTATCTACCAAGCAAAACATAACTTTAACTCAACCCCCAACCCCTAACCACCGCTAAAGTGAGAACTTGCTTTAGGATACCATAATGGTGTTAAAATCAAACTAACCATTAGTCTTTGAAAACAACAATAGAGAAGGGACAAGTTAAATTTCTATTAGAATGAAACAATATAGGTCACATATAAAATAACAACGAAAAAGGAGGAGCAATACCTGATAGGAGAGTATTGTGTTTCTGTACAGGTAGAAGTACCCCTCATAGAAGTTGTTGTAGTAGCTAAAAACATAGCAAGGTGAATAACTAAATATCATATCAGTGAAAAGATAACAGCCATGTCCTCTCGGTCACTTCGTTTTTAAGCCAAAACAATTACCATCATAAGTGCCCCCCCCTCCCTCCCCCATACACATATAACACAGCTTTCCGAATTTGGTACACTTTCACTCCTTATTTATTTATCAACCAACGTGCTCGTTTATTTATTTATTTACTTGTCACTTATTCATGTTTGTCAGTTGGTATATGCTGGAGTTTAATTGCATAAACAAGTTAAATGTTGTTTCATATTACAATCGATTGATTCGATTGCCAAAAAAATATATAAATCAAAGAACCACTTAGCAATATTTCAACGTTAAACACTTCCATGAGGTGAGCATAAACACCACATCCCAGGAGGTTGGGGGAGGGGCACTCACGTACCAACTGGTTACCATACGTGTCTATGACTTTTTTAAAGCAAACCCTAAACGTATAGTGCTGATTTTGAGGAAAACACCCCCTTTTAAACCAAATGCGGAACGGAATGCCGGAATAACTCCGGACTATTGTATGAAAAATGCCCGCCCCACTTTAGCGAAATTGGTACTCTGCGTGGACAGCGCCTGGTCTCAAAATCACCCCCTTCCTCCTGTTTCATTGGTCACGCATGGTAACACATAAGACAGCAAGTGGCCCCTCTGGGCACCACATATAAGGGGAATATTAGAAAGATTAGGGCAAATGGATTGCGTGCTTACTGTCCGTCGAATGTGGTGATGTGTGGATCTCCCGAAGACTGGCATAAGGTACTCCCAACCAAATCTGTATCCACGATTTCAACCTTTGAACACAGCAAAATTAACAAATTAATGCAATAATCAACGTATCAGAGACGTCGTGATTGTTGGAATCATAACGAAAAGAACCTGCATGGGTTTGATACCAACCACCAACAGGCAAGTACTATCCAATCAGGCAACAAGAGATGGCAAACGCAACTGGTAGTAAACAATTATTGATGCCAGCCAAACACTTGAAATATTACATTACAGAAGGAAGGGACATCAGACCAAAGGTTGCAACCTTTTAAAGAGATCAACTAACTGCAGTAAAAAAAATATTATTTTGTTTACTGGCAGACAAAATACTTACGGGTAGTTTTTCGTTATGAGTCACCGTGCCTCCGGCTACTAACTTGATGGTAAAATTTGTGAGCACATTGTCATCGTTCTTCAAGTCGATTGAAGCCCAGATTGGAACGCTACAAAATGGAAAAAAAAATCGCTACCTACCATGATTAAGCCAAATTATACTAAGAAGTTTTAATATGCATGTAGAAGAGGCAACCAATCACCAGTCTGAAGTACCAGCTGGGCTCAATGTCGCCTAGTTATACTGTGTGTGCAAACGGAAGCGATAAATTAGGCAATATATTTAATAAAAGATTTCAGACCCACACCTATTCATATTTACAAAATTTGCTTACTGAAAAGTTTGATTCCAGTTGTCATCTGTGATCGGAAAGACACAGGTTTCCATGGTGTTGTTGATGTTGTAGTCATGGTAACCTACTACTGCCTGTCGAAGGGCTCGTCTGTCATGGCATCTTCACCAAAACATTTAAAACAGTACCCTTTAATATTGAAACTCTCTACAGATTTTATCCTTTTCTACGTCTAAACGAGATTGAAATGTAGCCATTGACAAAATAAATTAGCCAGAGATAAGCAGGTAAGTTGTTTGTTGACATTAAAAAACTGAATGAAGTCCATTTTTGTCGGTCAATTAATGTTCTTTTTAATAGTAAAAATTCTCGCGGCTTACTCAAAAATTGAATTTTACACTTCTTTTTTCTACATTCTACAGCACTATTGAATAATAAATAGCTTTTTCTATCTAATATGACAAAAATATGTTACTTACTTTGGACGTCCAACATTGAGGCCATCAAGAGCCGTATCACTTATGTGTGGTATTAAATCATGCAAGTAATTCTGCAGAGACATCTCCACTCTCACAGTACATTCAATGGTTGTTCCCAACACGGCGCTCATCAGTTTTCCGAATACACCTGGCCGAAAAAGCATAGGTAATCCCCAATGCAATCATTCAAACTACTATGGTGTTTTCTAACCTAATCAGCCATGACCCAAACATTGGATAAAGCGCTTGTTACCGCCAACCTTCCCCGCCCAAACATCAAATAAAAATATGTTTCTGCAGATCCCAGACCCATTTTTTAAAAAAAGATATTATTCACAAGAAATTTTCCCAGTGTATGGAGAGCATCTGAGTGTGTTGCCTTTTCTCCCGCGGTTGTCAAGGTCAGGGAAGGGGGATGGGAGGTGGGGGGGGGGGGGGTGGCGCATTTGATTCCCTCGCTTTTATATGTTCTGTGAAGAGCAACCAAATTTCAGCCATGTTAATGAATTTTCTTTTTGAGTCGTATCCATCAGTTATGGTTTGTAATATTTTTGTCCAGTTGTTACTAAATCAAGATTAACGCGTGTTCCCTCACCACATAATGACTGAACGCTAATGTTATGGAATTTTACTTTTAAGTACACGAAGACCAGGGTCTTATAATAGGTTTCTTTATACTGTAATGTTTGCATTTGGCACCACGCTGGATGCCCTGTGTTCGGAATAGTCAAGTGTCCGGTTTATTGAAGTTTCTTTAATTTGGTAATGTATGAAAAATGAAAATGGGCTGGATAAATCTTTCCAGTATAATGATCTGTCAGGTTTATTGAAAGTGTCCGGATCTGAGGTTCTACTGTACTTTGGCTCAGCGTTGTGAAAACAGTGTGATGACCATTCTGAAACCATGGTCATCATTGACTTCGGCATCGACCAAATTACAACATCTACTCAACTAATTTAATAATAAAAGTGGATTCATTTACATTACAGATACAATCTTACAAATGCCTTACGAATCATTCCTAGCGGATCAGTCAGTCCTGTAAAGTCGATACAATGAGCGTTAGGTGGCATGTAATTGTAGAAACTGACAACGGCACTCTCTCCCTCTTCCAGCGTAATGTTACGCTCAGACACCACCTTTATAGAAAAGTGTAATAGTGTTTCAATTATCAAAACAACGTTTAAATTTGTTAAAAGCAATGCCCTTTTTAAACAATATGGAAAAGTTTACTTCGTTGCTGCATTTCAGAAGGGGTTAAGAGAAACATCAATTGCTGCTCTGAATTCTTAGTTGTTCCACAACAGATTTGAACGGCTAAACGCTGGCATTGATATATGTTAACGTTGAATAACTATTGATAAGAATGTCGTCATATTACGCCCGGATGCAAACAGTATAACAAAGGTTTAGTAAAGTAACGTCACATGTCACTTTCAATTGAATAAGTGTGAATTGATACATTGATTAATAAGGTGAACAAATCCTTTTAATTTCTTACATTGAGCTTGCAGGATCCTAGATCAGCAAACTGTGCAAATCCTTTTATGATTACATCACCTATGATTGACCACTCGTTGCACTGAGCAAAATGATCGGTTATACAACTGCTTATCGGGATCAAATCTCTGTAAATACAATTAACTGATGTTTTACTCTGAGACATGAAGGAGCAGTTTAATTTTAGCCCTTAAAATGGTTTCTAGGGAGGCTTGTGTTAAATACAACAGCAGGCAGTCAAATAAAGCCCAAAAACAGCTCTATAGATAAAATAAAATTGTCTGTGATTTAATTACCCGATTCTAATTGAAACGATGCATTCTTTGGGTGAGAGTAGGGTAGGCTATTTAGCATTCTTTACGATTACAACCATCATTTACGAAAATATCTAATGTCATTTTCCTTCTCTGTATAAGAAATTATCAGCAAATCTACCCAAAATGTGCCTTTTATTTTCTGTATTCATACAAACCATTATTTACACTCACTCGCAATTGTAAAAACACTTGATCCATTGCACACTGTCTTCAAAATCCGTTTCTGAGAATTGTGACAAGCATTGAATTGAATCTATTAGTCCAGGAACTGTCTCAATAATAGATGCGATCCTTTTGCAAATTCTGCAAACAAAGGTTTCGATAGGTCCAAGACAAAATCGATCGCATTGTTCATCCTCAGCAATGTCTTCGAAGCTATGGAAATCTTGACTCCGAATACTCATGACTTTAAGATATGGCGATATATTGTGTTCCATTATAGCTACGATATATTCGTACAGCAGTTCTGGCAGGTTTACGTGTTTTAATTTCTCTATAGCCATGAACTCCCGTTCTTGTTTTAATGCTGCCTGCCCCGCTGTATATATGACATCGAGCAACTTTTTATGTGATGAACTCAGTCTCTCGGACATCTGGGGTAGTACGTAGTTATTTCGTATGGCAGAATCTTTCGGCAGTGTCTTCATATTTTCTGACAGTGGGTGTCGTCCTGTGTTGTAAGTATTTTCAGCATATGAAAAGGGTGGCGAAAGGGCAGAGGGTAGTAATTGCTCGAATTTACTGGCAAAGCACTCAACTATTCCTTGTATAAATGTACCATCGGTGCATTCTGAAACAGAATCGTAAACATGTTTCTAAAATTGCTCAAATATGATGGCAGTCTGAAATAAATTCTTAAAAGGATCTAAAGCATTGAAAAATGAATCAGGTCAGTTCTCTAAGACAAAAATGTAACCATTTTCAAGTGCTTTCTCGTTCCAAGCATTTGAAAAGCTTTTATGGCTATTTGGCCGAGAATAACGGACTAAGAGACTTCTCAGAGAAAAAAGTTTTTTAGTATTATGACATCATGACGCCCAAGCATCAGTGATATTTTCTGTACTTTTCTCTTGTAATAATAATGTAGATATTTGATCATCATTTGATTAATAAAAATACGATATTTTATTTAAAAAGTAGTGAAAACATAAATTTTCATAATGATTTTAAAAAGAAGCATGAATTTTAATAGTGAAACCTGTTGTCTAAAACCAGTATTTCACAAATGTTTCTCAGTCCTCAGCAAATTATTCGCAACCACTATCTGCTCTGTAAAACGTCTTATATTTAAACTGTATAAATATACAATCAGTGACAATCATCCTACCAGAAAGGCTGTTTCGCACCCCGCTTCCAATGCCGCTTCCAAGCTGAGCATAACTGATCCCAGTTAAAGTTGTAACTATCCACAATATTAAACAAAATTGTTTAGATTCCATGATGAAAGGCTTTAAACTTAAAATTTTTTCACAAATTAAGCGCAAAAACTAAGAAGACATTTAATCCAAATTGCTGATCTAATTTATACAGTGTAACTGTGCATAGAAGTGATACGATTATAAAGCTGTGGTATGATTCTAATCATGCCATCCGCATTACATTGCCATCAAGCAAAGATGAAGACAATGGGTTATGAAAAATTGCACGTCATGAACTACAATCTCAGCACTTCACTTATCAGTATTGATAAGCATAAAGCAAAGTTTACTGACTTAAATCGCAACACACCATAGTTATTACACTGTATAATTATGATTAGAGTAGTTTTAAAAGTTTAACCACATTCTTACAGGAACAGCTGATCTTGTTATTGCATATTATTTTAAATAAACATAAAGTTAGATCTACAAAATAGGTACTTTCAGGAGGTATGATCATTTTATTAAGAGCACTAATTCTATCTGTGTTCAATAAACATTGCTATGTCAAGCTCATCAATACATCTTTATTTTTCTGCACCAATCAAAGAATAACTCTGTGATAGGTCACTAAATATGTCTGGCGATTTTTTGAATTTTTATACTGTGTGTAATCCTTCTAAGCTAGCGTTTTTTTGGTAACTTGAATGTAACGTTCTGTGCCAAGTATGTATATATCTGCAAATCGACGCAATTGCAATTATAGATTTAAGCTCTATTATCCTAATTTATCTGTTATAATATCACTGTTATCGAGGGTGATTGCGTCGATTTTGATATGCTCACCGAATCGAATCCATCGGATTCGATTCGGTGAGCATATCGGATACTTTTGGGTGGCAGATTGAGAGAAGCTAAGATAATGGTACATAAGGATCTGCTAGTGAAAAAACTAAGCTTATCTGATTGAGACGTAGGTATACGAATACCTAAGAAACATCAGGATTCGTTAAGCCTGAAGAGTTGACACTGCCTCAGTATTAAAAAGGCCAATAAATATGCCAATTGTATGAACACTCGGAAAGTGACCATAAAAGCGTGAACCATTGACAGGATATGACGCCAGAGTTGTGGCACATCAAGCTGGGCGATACATCTAGTAATTACACTACATTCAAGATTGTGTATGGCTGTATTCCTATACTCGAATGCCTTCTCAACGGGCCATCGAGAAAGGTTATGAAAATATCCAATACAAAGTGATCTTGAACACAATCTTAAAAAAGACACGCCAGACTACGATGCAAATCTCCAGTTAGTACTTGAAAGAATACGCCGAACCATATAACGAGTCTTTTTGTGTAATTAATGCCGTGAATACCAGATGCCACGAATACTCGCAATGACGCCGTAAAGACTGTTTAACGTTAAGATCAAGTATTAGCCTAACCCAAAAACATTTCAAAATGGTTTCCAACTGTAGTTCTAGGTTCCAACGTGTCATTTTAAGGACAATACTGTTGCCTTTTACAGGGGTGAAAGTACCTACACATTACATCATTCCGAGACGCCTTTTTTCCAACTTCTAGATTTAGTCAAGGTCGATACGCAGCTGTTAAACTCATTTGTTTGGATACGAAAAGACCATTCGAACTTGCCCCATCGTTTGACGTTCATACCGATTACATATCAATCGGACATTATCCTAGTTGAAATGGGAATCATGGATAAGGTGATACGCAGCGTCCCCTCATCCATCCCATCTCCGATACTTTAAATTCTTACTTGACGCAGGCTATTCCAGAAAGCAATGCAAAGGTAAGCTGGTTCTTAGGACGAACCTTAGAGCACTTTGGGAAGCTCGGAAGATTAGGAGCTCGCAAGAAAGGTGATTAGGTGGCTGCGTTGTATTGCCATTCAAAAGAGAAGGACGGGGTCGGATAGAGTATTTATAATCCTGCTCTGATCACCGTTTACGAGCAAAGCAGTAATAAAAAATGATGTCAAGAGGTGTAGTCAGGCTTTACAATCGCATTTTCCATATTCGAATCATTTTATAAAACCATATTCATTCAAAATGGATACACCTGAGATCATAAAAGCCACTTTGCAACAGGACATCACTATACGTCGCTTCCTTAGCTTTCAAACAGTTTTATCAAATGATTTAGCTTCTTTCTCTCCCATTCAGTCTATAGATAGCTCCTTCTGTTTCCACACATGACATGAAGGTCCTAAAGAACTAAAGTAACCAATACTTTATCGTCTTAGAGGGAAGGTCTTCTGTTGTGTCCCAGACAATCGGTTCATTGTGCAAGCGTCTCAAATGGTGATTCACCTCAATGTCCCATAAGACTTGATTTCCTGAACCGTGAGATAATTATATGTCTCCCCCTAAGGGAGACATATATTGCATTTGGTGTGTCCGTCCGTCCGTCTATCCGTCCGTCCGTTCTTACAAGAGCTACGTTGTGGCAGAAGTCATTAGCATTTTCCATACGATGTGGCACAAAATCGCGTTGTGGCAGAAAACCATGTGGCAGAAAATCAAAATTGAAACCGCCGATGTTCACTGAGTAATGTAGAAAAGTTTTCCGAATTTTGTCCAAAAATGTCTGTCTGTCATTGCTTCTGGTTGCTGTCTGTATTTTTAAATACCCTTGCAATGCACGAGCGGCACCTGGTGTTGAAAAAAAATACCACCAAAGCACGTGTTTTGATAGCGAATCAGAAAGCCCCGATGAAGTGTATGTATTCTTGCGCGAAATGTTCAATTCCTTTGATATGCCGCCTTGTGTTAAGTTTTGGCGGTTAAAAAAATATCACGCCATAGGTTCCTAAAAATAGGTCAACTTACAAGACGGCAATTGGTCATATTATATAAATAAATATGTTCCCAACTATTTTTTAAATAAACAAAATATCAAATAAACACTTTATTTAATATTTATTACTTTGCAAATAGTCGTTTTAAAGTGTGAAAACTGTGGACTATTTGTGTGCGCGCGCGCAGCTCGGTGTGATGAGTGTTAGGAAGAACCTCGTGTGTGTTTTGTTCGCAAAAGTTCAAATTTTCATGCTTTTAAAGGATTAATAAACTAAATAAACACTGTAATTATATTTTTAAGAATAAGAAAATGTATTGTCAGAAATATGAACTGTGATGGATATGTTATTATTTGAATATTTGGGAATGTTTGACATCGAGGTGGAATAACATTGTTTTATCGCTCACTTTCTTTTTGAGAAAAAATGAGGCGTAATACAATAAAGTATGTCTTTTTTACCACGGCATAAGTCTAACGACATTATTCTGCATAGTTTGTGCTAATAAAGTAAAAAAAAAACAGCTTTTTAAGCTGTTAACACGATCATGAAATACTGTCTGTCTGAGTAGGAATCGAAAATTCTTTTCTAAAGAATTGAGAGCCAAATAAAGCAACAAAATTATTGTTTTGATAAAGCATACACTTTTTAGTTCAGTCTTCATATTTTTTACAAAGCAGATCTGAAAAATTCAGACTTTTCGGCTGTTTTAAACGTTTTAAAAAGCTGATGTAAGGAAATAGCATTCACCGTAGGTGTCAGTACGAGAGTTGCTTGGAATCTTGCGCTGAACTGTCAACAGGACCTTTATGGGCTGTTTATTTATCCTTAACAAGCATGAAATTTTAACGTAAAACATTTTTTTGTTAAGTTGCTTGTTATTTTGCTTATTATAAGCCAAATCACACTTTGGGTGTTTCGAATAATTTGCGAAAGAGTTTTGAATTTCAACTGCGAGGGAGCCGGATAAAAAAATGAAAGAAATTGTAGAAAGATATGGAAGAAATATCGCAAACAGTTCATATTCGGAACATAAGAGAAATTGAAACTTGAAACTATTTGTTAAAATTTTTAATACATTTTTAAAATAGTATACAGGTTGTTAAAAACCCGACTACTCTTTGATGCATGAGAAATTTGACATTTAGGCGAAATCTCTCTATCATTTCTTTCATTTTTTACCCGGTTACTTTTATTCGAAACGCAGAATTTTTACGCATTGCTATTAGGAACGCCCAAAGTGCGATTTGGCTTATACGAGTGAGACCCGTAATAAGCCAAATCGCACTTTGACTTTCGTCGAAAAGTTTTTGTGTTTCGGCTGAATTCAGTTGGGATAAGGATATAAAGAAATGATAGAAAAAAACGTTGATTATTGCCGTTTTTTTCTATCATTTCTTTATGTCCTTATCCCAATTGAATTCAGCCGAAACGCACAAACTTTTCGGCAAAAGTCAAAGTGCGAATTGGCTTATTGTTAGGATGTTTTAATTTTAACAACTTCTTGGTTCCGTCCTCGTTTAGCAAATTTTCAAGCAAGATCAACATAGCTTAATATGGGTCGCCACGATAAAGTGAGCAGAAAAGCTTATTTGAAGAGGAGAAGAGAGATGCTCAAACCCAAGTCAAAATGCGTCAAACCTAAGTAAAAAAATGAACAGTTGGATGAATGTGGGAAAATTGAAGGAAAAGAAGTATTGACTGATTGGGAGATCGTATAAATTGGCGTAAAATCTAGTGAAATGAAATTTAGGGCTGTTTGTGGTCTTTGACACCTGTTTTAAACATGGGTAGGCACAATAACAAAGAAAGAAAGAAGTACAGAAAACGGCGAAAATGTAATGCCGATAATTATAGTCCAAGTGCGAAGCTTGCTCGCAAACGTTTAGAAAACTGTATTGGAGGAGAAAACATTGGATATAAAGCAAGAGTTGTCAACTGGCTTAATGAGCAATGTAGCGATAGCTGTAGAAGTTCACAGCATGATATTTCACTACAAAATACCCCAGAACATGACACTTCACAGATTTCTGACACCGGTTGTAAAGTAGTGAAGAAATGTGAGAGACTGGGGCCGAGACGTCAAAAAAAAACTTTAAAACCGGCTCGTTTAGCGGATGCGTTTATCAAGAAAGATCCGTTGTACGAACACTTTCAGAAATATGTAAACTTCAAAGATGTCACTATGTGCAAAATCAAAGAAATAATGAACGAGTCAAATGGGATAATATCTCGAAGAAAAAGTCTTGAGCAGATAGTAAGGATATTACATTGTACAGTATGGGGTAAGTAACGCTATATACATTTATATTTTTTTGTAATAAGTTCAGATTTTTATTCACATCTGTCTGTGACGTATTATATAAGCATTAGAGCGTTTATTAATGAAGGTGGGGAGGGGGGAGGGGGTGACCTACGGAAGAGCTGTGGGGGCATGTAAGAGTGGTGGTGGGGACAGGCAACAAGATCCAATGGCCGAAAATGTGCCGGAATGTGTTTAAAAAAAAATTAGCATAAAGCCCTGTGTATTGTGTGTGTGTGTGTGTGTGTGTTTTTTAAACATCTGTTGCTGTTATCATAATCGCGCCATGTGAAGTCATTTTTTCTTATAAGTTCAGATTTTTATTCACATTTGTCTGTAGTTTTCCCCGCGAAGACGCCAGTGACCTATTATATAAGCATTAGAGCGTTTATTAATGAAGGTGGGGGGGGGGGGGAGAAAGGGGTGAGCTACGGAAGAGACTAAAGTGTGGGGGCATGTAAGAGTGGGGGGGGGGGGGGCAAGCAACAAGATCCAATTGCCGAAAATGTGCCGGAAGGTGTCGAAAAAAATTAGCGTAAAGCCCTCTGTGTGTGTGTGTGTTTTTTTTTTTTAAACTGCTGTTGCTGTTATCGTAATCACGGCATGCGAAGTCATTTTTAGTCATTTTTTGTTAGTGAAGGTGGGGGGGGGGGGAGAAAGGGGTGACCTACGGAAGAGACCAAAGGGTGGGGGCATGTAAGGGGGGGGGGGGCAGGCAACAAGATAATATTGCAGAAAATGTGCCGGAAGGTGTCGAAAAATATTAGCGTAAAGCCCTCTGTGTGTGTGTGTGTGTTTTTTTTTTTTAACTGCTGTTGCTGTTATCGTAATCGCGGCATGTGAAGCCATTTTTAGTCCTTTTTTTTAATGAAGGTGGGGGGGGGGAGAAAGGGGTGACCTACGGAAGAGACCAAAGTGTGGGGGCATGTAAGAGTGGGGGAGAAGGCAGGCAACAAGATCCAATTGCGGAAAATGTGCCGGAAGGTGTCGAAAAAAATAGCGTAAAGCCCTCTGTGTGTGTGTGTTTTCTTAAGCAGATGTTGCTGTTATCGTAATCGACACATATGAAGTCAAAAAAAGTTGTTGTGATATTGCTTTTTAGCCAGTATTGTCTGTCGATGTTCTCACGGTTTGCTTTCATCAAAGGCCAGGCCACTAGTTTAGGTCTGTGCTGGGATTGGCTCAGATTTTATTGCGGCTAGATCAAGGCACTGTGTATTGATTGGGAAACGTCTGTGATTGGTGGAGTTTTGTGTAAACGTCAGCGAGGTCTTTTTTCCCACGCTTTGCCACTGCAGTTGTCACTGTTCTTTTGGTTGAGCAAGTGTGAAGACTGATTAAAAAAATTATCTTTTGGCATTTTATCTTGTGGTGTTAATAATTTAATTACTTATAAACAAAGGATACTAAAGGATATTGTTCACACTTTAAAGAGGTAACATTTATTTTTTTGTTTCTTCACTGAATGTATAATTTTATCTTAGAAATTTTTTTTCAATATAATTTTTTTGAAGTATAACAGAATTATTTTTTATAAAACCGTGACCTCCCGCGTAATCCCCCCCTCGATTATTTTTATTTTTTACCCGCTTGACGTCAAGAGGGATATTATCATTTACTGTTGGCCAAATGTTTTTTCTGCGTAAAAATGCGATGTTTTGAGGTCACAAACTCGTTCGAATATACGGGACCTAGAAACACGAAATGTTGTACATGGATAGAAATTTGTTTTAAGTTGATACCTAGGCGTTTTTTTTAGAGATCGGCCCATTTTCAGCGGAGATATGACGAGTTAAATAAAGACGGCATTTTTTCGACAAACCCCTCTCGACTCGCCGCATTTGTCTTTTTTTATGGGGGACTGCCCAGTAGTCTGACTTGGAACAAGTCCTGAAGTCCCAAAAGTCCGAAAGCCCAAAAGTCCGAATGTGCATGGAACGCCAGAATACTTGGTCGTGGGAAAATTGAACCCTCGCAGCAATCTCCTAAGTCATGTTCCTTTTAAGAAAGCATCATTCAGAATTTTGGGTTTTCGGACTATTGGGACGTCGAACTTGTGGCACGTCAGAGTGATGAGATTTACCCGTTTTTTCGTATTTTTTGTTTACAGGCATTATGTCAGTAAAGCCTGTCGAGGACATAAATGAAGGGGACGCAGTGTGGGCCTTCATCCAGAACAAAGTGTGGTGGCCGGGGCAGGCTATTAAAGTCACCTTGTTTGATGTGCATGTGAAGTTTTGGTCTGACGGGACAACGTGAGTTTTCGTTTTCAGTTCCTTGTTTATGTTACTCACTTAATGCTGCATCGGCAATCGATTGATTTCATGGGAACCTTCAAATATTAAACAGCTTTTGACAAACAATACAGCTAGACGTGATAAACTTTACAGTAAAATTGAAGAAAGAAAAAATATCGCCGTGTACATTGTTTTTTTTCGTAGAGCACAAGGCACATGGCGAAAGACGGTGAAAGCCTTTGGCCCGGATAGCCACGAGATATATCGTGTCAACCTAGGTAATTTTTTTTTAAATTGATTTGTGGTTTGTTTTATTGTTGAGACAACTAAACTTTGTGAAGTCTTTTTTTAGGCTTTTATTCTGTAATAAGTTCAGATTTTTATTCAAATTTGTCTGTAGTGACGTATTATATAAGCATTACAGTGTTTATTAATGAAGAGGGGGGGTGGAAGGGGTGACCTACGGAAGAGACAACATGTGGGGGCGTGTAAGAGTGGTGGTGGGGGCAGGCAACAAGATCCAGTGACCGAAAATGTGCCGGAAGGGGTCGAAAAAAATTAGCGTAAAGCCCGGTGTATTGTGTGTGTGTGTTATTTTTAAACATCTGTTGCTGTTATCGTAATCGCGGCATGTGAAGTCATTTTTTGTAATAAGTTCAGATTTTTATTCACATCTGTCTGTAGTTTTCCCCGCGAAGACGTCAGTGACATATTATATAAGCATTAGAGCGTTTATTAATGAAGGGGAGGGGGGAAGGGGTGACCTACGGAAGAGACAATGTGGGACATGTAAGAGTGGTGGTTTGGGCAGGCAACAAGATCCAATCGCCGAAAATGTGCCGGAAGGTGTCGGGAAAAAATAGCGTAAAGCCCTGTGTGTGTGTGTATGTGTATGTGTGTTTTAACATCTGTTGCGGTTATCGTAATCGCGGCATGTGAGATCATTTTTTGTGATAAGTTCCGATTTTTATTCACATCTGTCTGTAGTTTTCCCGCGGAGACGTCAGTGACGTATTATATAAGGATTAGAGCGTTATTGATGAAGATGGGGGAGAACACGAATTGACACTTTGGTTCCTTTTGCAGGGAAAGTTAAGAATATGTCTTCCTCGTCAACAGTGTCTGCCTTTAAATTCGACTATGCCAGAGCTGCGAAAGCAAAGGGGTTTGATATAAATCCCCTCGCTCAACCCACCGCGAGTAAATCACTAGAAAAGCCCAGCACCAGTAAAGGACAAGAAGCTACTTTTCCACCCCTTATGACCCGAAACAGAAAAAAAAGGAAAACCACAGAAGCACTCAAAAAGTCTCAAACTGATACTGGTATGCATACTTCAGATACGTTAACAGAATCCGCAGAGGAATGGAAACAAAAAAGTCCCCATAAACGTCTAAAAACCACACCGAAGAGCAAAAGATATGGACGCAGAATTTCCAAGCGTGTAAAGAAGGCAGCAAACTCCTCTCCTCCCGAACCTGTTAAGATGTCTAATACTGGGGTGAAAGTGAACTTGCTAAATGCGGGCCGACTCGTCACACAGGTTCGTATGTTCCCAAACGTATGGTTTTTCCAGTTAAATCTGTCCGTTGGTGGCTGTGGATTAAAATAAATAACATTGCTATTACTGATATATATTTTTGAAGGGTGTGGCATGTCCAAGAAAGCATTATTAAATATTAAATTCATACTTCTCTCTCGTTGTGTTTCAGTACGTTTGTAATACAGTTAACTGGTTAAAATTTGCAGGGCGGCACATGTTTATGTATATATAAAGAAATACCTTAATATCTTTGTTGCAGTCGGTGGCAGTCAAAGAATCTCCGGACAAGGCCGCAACAGTGTCACTGGTGCAACCGGAAACGTCAGACGAACAAGTGCGGCAACCGCGCGAAGCAGGATGGACACCTTTACAAGTTGAACAGGTCTTAAGTGTAACCCCCCTCCCAAAAAAAAAAAAAAAAAAAAAACACCAGGATTAAAATCATATATGTCTGATTCTTTGGTTTAAAATCACCAAATGATACAGACAATTGCTGCCCCCTCCTAGCAAACTTAATTGATTGTATATTGAGGAAACGTAAAGTAGGAGGATTGAAATGATATTTCTCTGTCTATTTTTCTGCTTAACATCAGTAAAAGATACAGATTTTTAGTCTCAGCAAAATATTGAGAAAACATAATATATGAGGATTCAAACGGTATTTATCTGTGACTGTGTTTAGTTAAAAATCAGAATTGATACAGATCACTAGCATCAGCAAACGCTTGATTATATATATATATATATATATATATATATATATATATATATATATATATATATATATATATATAAAAGTATTTTTTCAATATTTTCAGAAAGAAACGGGGGCAGTCACAGCATCTCTGGACAAGGCCGCAACAGTGTCACTGGCGCAACCGGAAACGTCAGACGAACAAGTGCAGCAACCGCCTTTACAAGTTGAACAGGTCTTTTAGTTTACCGCCCCCCCCCCACTTCCCCCCCCCAAAAAAAAAAAAAATAAATAAAAAAAAAACACTAGTATTAAAATCAGATCTGTGTGATTCTTTGGTTTAAAATCAGCAAATGATACAGATAATTGCTGCCCCCGCGTAGCAAACTTAATTGATTGTATATTGAGGAAACGTAAAGTAGTAGGATTGAAATGATATTTGTCTGTCTATTTTTCTGCTTAAAATCAGTAAAAGATACAGATTTTTAGTCTCAGCAAAATATTGAGAAAACGTAATATATGAGGGTTCAAACGGTATTTATCTGTGACTGTGTTTCGTTAAAAATCAGAATCGATACAGATCACTAGCAATTGCAAACGCTTGATTATATATATATATATATATAAGTATTTTTTCAATATTTTCAGAAAGAAACGGGGGCAGTCACAGCATCTCTGGACAAGGCCGCAACAGTGTCACTGGTGCAGCCGGAAACGTCAGACGAACAAGTGCAGCAACCGCCTTTACAAGTTGAACAGGTCTTTTAGTTTACCGCCCCCCCCCCCCACTTCCCCCCCCCCAAAAAAAAAATAAATAAAAAAAACACTAGAACTAAAATCAGATCTGTGTGATTCTTTGGTTTAAAATCAGCAAATGATACAGATAATTGCTGCCTCCGCGTAGCAAACTTAATTGATTGTATATTGTGGAAACGTAAAGTAGTAGGATTGAAATGATATTTGTCTGTCTATTTTTCTGTTTAAAATCAGTAAAAGATACAGATTTTTAGTCTCAGCAAAATATTGAGAAAACGTAATATATGAGGGTTCAAACGGTATTTATCTGTGACTGTGTTTAGTTAAAAATCAGAATCGATACAGATCACTAGCAATTGCAAACGCTTGATTATATATATATATATATAAGTATTTTTTTCATATTTTCAGAAAGAAACGGGGGCAGTCACAGCATCTCTGGACATGGCAGCAACAGTGCCACTGGCACAGCCAGAAACGTCAGACGAACAAGTGCAGCAACCGCCTTTACAAGTTGAACAGGTCTTTTAGTTTACCGCGCCCCCCCCCACTTTCCCCCCCCCCAAAAAAAAAAATAAATAAAAAAAACACTAGAACTAAAATCAGATCTGTGTGATTCTTTGGTTTAAAATCAGCAAATGATACAGATAATTGCTGCCCCCGCGTAGCAAACTTAATTGATTGTATATTGAGGAAACGTAAAGTAGGAGGATTGAAATGATATTTGTCTGTCTATTTTTCTGCTTAAAATTAGTAAAAGATACAGATTTTTAGTCTCAGCAAAATATTGAGAAAACATAATATATGAGGATTCAAACGGTATTTATCTGTGACTGTGTTTCGTTAAAAATCTGAATCGATACAGATCACTAGCAATTGCAAACGCTTGATTATATATATATATATATATATATATATATATATATATATATATATATATATATATATATATATATAAGTATTTTTTTATATTTTCAGAAACAAACGGGGACAGTCACAGCATCTCTGGACATGGCAGCAACAGTGCCACTGGCACAGCCAGAAACGCCAGACGAACAAGTCCAGCAACCACACGAAGCAGGGTGGACACCTTTACAAGTTGAACAGGTCTTAAGTTTAGCCCCCCCCCCCAAAAAAAAAGAAGAAAAAAAACACTATGATTAAAATAATACATCTCTGATCTTTGGTTGAAAATCAGCAAATGATACAGATAATTGCTGCCCCGCTCAGCAAGGGTAATTGATTGTATATTGAGGAAACGTAAAGTAGGAGGATTGAAATGATATTTGTCTGTCTATTTTTCTGTTTAAAATCAGTAAAAGATACAGATTTTTAGTCTCAGCAAAATATTGAGAAAACATAATATATGAGGATTCAAACGGTATTTATCTGTGACTGTGTTTAGTTAAAAATCAGAATTGATACAGATCACTAGCATCAGCAAACGCTTGATTATATATATATATATATATATATATATATATATATATATATATATATATATATATATATATATATATATAAAAGTATTTTTTCAATATTTTCAGAAAGAAACGGGGGCAGTCACAGCATCTCTGGACAAGGCCGCAACAGTGTCACTGGCGCAACCGGAAACGTCAGACGAACAAGTGCAGCAACCGCCTTTACAAGTTGAACAGGTCTTTTAGTTTACCGCCCCCCCCACTTCCCCCCCCCAAAAAAAAATAAATAAATAAAAAAAAAAACACTAGTATTAAAATCAGATCTGTGTGATTCTTTGGTTTAAAATCAGCAAATGATACAGATAATTGCTGCCCCCGCGTAGCAAACTTAATTGATTGTATATTGTGGAAACGTAAAGTAGTAGGATTGAAATGATATTTGTCTGTCTATTTTTCTGCTTAAAATCAGTAAAAGATACAGATTTTTAGTCTCAGCAAAATATTGAGAAAACGTAATATATGAGGGTTCAAACGGTATTTATCTGTGACTGTGTTTCGTTAAAAATCAGAATCGATACAGATCACTAGCAATTGCAAACGCTTGATTATATATATATATATATATATAAGTATTTTTTCAATATTTTCAGAAAGAAACGGGGGCAGTCACAGCATCTCTGGACAAGGCCGCAACAGTGTCACTGGTGCAGCCGGAAACGTCAGACGAACAAGTGCAGCAACCGCCTTTACAAGTTGAACAGGTCTTTTAGTTTACCGCCCCCCCCCCCCACTTCCCCCCCCAAAAAAAAAAAATAAATAAAAAAAACACTAGAACTAAAATCAGATCTGTGTGATTCTTTGGTTTAAAATCAGCAAATGATACAGATAATTGCTGCCTCCGCGTAGCAAACTTAATTGATTGTATATTGTGGAAACGTAAAGTAGTAGGATTGAAATGATATTTGTCTGTCTATTTTTCTGTTTAAAATCAGTAAAAGATACAGATTTTTAGTCTCAGCAAAATATTGAGAAAACGTAATATATGAGGGTTCAAACGGTATTTATCTGTGACTGTGTTTAGTTAAAAATCAGAATCGATACAGATCACTAGCAATTGCAAACGCTTGATTATATATATATATATATAAGTATTTTTTTCATATTTTCAGAAAGAAACGGGGGCAGTCACAGCATCTCTGGACATGGCAGCAACAGTGCCACTGGCACAGCCAGAAACGTCAGAAGAACAAGTGCAGCAACCGCCTTTACAAGTTGAACAGGTCTTTTAGTTTACCGCGCCCCCCCCCCACTTTCCCCCCCCCCAAAAAAAAAAAATAAATAAAAAAAACACTAGAACTAAAATCAGATCTGTGTGATTCTTTGGTTTAAAATCAGCAAATGATACAGATAATTGCTGCCCCCGCGTAGCAAACTTAATTGATTGTATATTGAGGAAACGTAAAGTAGGAGGATTGAAATGATATTTGTCTGTCTATTTTTCTGCTTAAAATTAGTAAAAGATACAGATTTTTAGTCTCAGCAAAATATTGAGAAAACATAATATATGAGGATTCAAACGGTATTTATCTGTGACTGTGTTTCGTTAAAAATCTGAATCGATACAGATCACTAGCAATTGCAAACGCTTGATTATATATATATATATATATATATATATATATATATATATATATATATATATATATATATATATATATATATATATAAGTATTTTTTTATATTTTCAGAAACAAACGGGGACAGTCACAGCATCTCTGGACATGGCAGCAACAGTGCCACTGGCACAGCCAGAAACGCCAGACGAACAAGTCCAGCAACCACACGAAGCAGGGTGGACACCTTTACAAGTTGAACAGGTCTTAAGTTTAGTCCCCCCCCCCCCCAAAAAAAAAGAAGAAAAAAAACACTATGATTAAAATAATACATCTCTGATCTTTGGTTGAAAATCAGCAAATGATACAGATAATTGCTGCCCCGCTTAGCAAGGGTAATTGATTGTATATTGAGGAAACGTAAAGTAGTAGGAATGAAATGATATTTGTCTGTCTATTTTTCTGTTTAAAATCAGTAAAAGATACAGATTTTTAGTCTCAGCAAAATATTGAGAAAACATAATATATGAGGATTCAAACGGTATTTATCTGTGACTGTGTTTAGTTAAAAATCATAATTGATACAGATCACTAGCATCAGTAAACGTGTTATTGTATATTTTTTTTATTTGTAGAAAGAAACGGGGTCAATCATAGAATATCCGGACAAGGCCGCAACAGTGCCAGATACAGCGTACACAGAATCTGAAACAGACAAGACCTTAGAATGTATTACCGAAATAGTGCCAGAGAAAGCAGACACAGAATCTGAAACAGACAAGAATTCGGAATCTCTTATCGAAGAGATACCGATTAAGGTCCGTATGTGTTCTTATAATATTCGATAACGTCATTTTGAATTGTTGGTAGTTGTGATTTAAAAGAATAATATGGTATTTTAAAAAATATCATAAAAGAATTTCCGTTAATTGTTTGTGGCGTAAAAGGAATAATTTTAACAGGCCAGGCTATTGTTTCCTTAATGGCTTTGGGAAAAAATTATAAAGAAACATGAATGGGTAATATGTTATAGGAGAAGCGCACGTTAAGAATTGAAGTTGGCCTGCATGAACAATCAAGCGAAGCATTCCAAAAAGAATCAGACACACAATCAGATGCCCCTGTACTACAGACAGAAGCAGAACAATTGTCAGATGAAGGAATGATAGAGCCGCCTGAAGAATATCCAAAACTACAACGGGTTTGTGTTTGTTTTTACAGTTTTAAGAAAGATCTGCAAATATTTTTCCGTCTTGAACTTTGGTTTAAAATGAAAAAAGTACCGATGCAAATATTTGTCCGTCTTCAACTTTAGTTGAAAATGGAAAAAAGTACAGATGCAAATATTAGTCCGTCTTGCAGTTTGGTTTAAAATGAAAAAAAGTACAGATGCAATTATTTGTCTGTCTTCAACTTTAGTTTAAAATAAAAAAAAGTACAGATGCAAATATTTGTCCGTCTTGAACTTTGGTTTAAAATGAAAAAAAGTACAGATGCAAATATTTGTCCGTCTTCAACTTTAGTTTAAAATAAAAAAAAGTACAGATGCAAATATTAGTCCGTCTGCAGTTTGATTTAAAATAATAAAAAAGTACAGATGCAATTATTTGTCTGTCTTCAACTTTAGTTTAAAATAAAAAAAAATACAGATAACAATGCTTTTAGCCGTAATACTTGCAAGGAAACATGCCTCTTGTCAGTAATTTCATTTTGGTGTGAAATAAGAAAAAAAAAGTTATTGGTAAGATTGCCTTTAGCATTAGTTCTTCGAAAGAAACATGCACTTTTGTCTGTCATTATATTTGGTTAAAAATAAATAAATGATACAGACTAGTGGATAAAACGCAAGTTACATGACAGTCCCTTTTCCTGTTGCAGTTTAAGTTGCCAGAAAAGGTGATGGCACGACGAATGCGTCACGAACAAGAGCAGATCTCATGTGTAAATTCCTTTGACAAACTGGTACAACAAAAAAAGAAAAAACTGCTAAGAAAGAAAAAGCGCAGTTCTAAAGTCAAAGAAATATTGAATTTTAGTGATTCCGAATTTTGTCCATCTACGGATGACAGTGATGAAGAATCAGTGTCTGACACAGAGGTGCAAAAGCCTGGGACGTCAAAAAAATACGGTAAAAAGCGGACATCTTCAGATATCGTAACGATGGCATCGCCGGAAATAAAAAGGAAGGAAACAGCACAGACACCCACACAACACAAAGGCAGTAAAGAGAAAAGAAAATTATCCAAAACAAAAAAGCACCACTCATATCAGCTGTTTCAAACGGGTTCTGGGGCTCAGAAAACGCGAGATTCTGATCCTGAGGGGTCACAATTTTGTCCATCTTCGGATGACAGTGATGAAGAATCAGTGTCTGACACGGAGGTGCCAAAGGCTGGGACGTCAAAAAAATACGGTAAAAAGCGGACATCTTCAGATATCGTAACGATGGCATCGCCGGAAATAAAAAGGAAGAAAACAGCACAGACACCCACACAACACAAAGGCAGTAAAGAGAAAAGAAAATCATCCAAACCAAAAAAGCATCACTCATATCAAGTTTTTCAAACTGATCGTTGTCCTAAGGAAACTTCAACCTCTACCACAGATTTATCTGACGAAGAGTTCCCTCAATCTGCAAGTTTTGCGAAAGTAGTGTCCAACATTACAGAGCAACAAAAACGAACCTCTTTTGAAATGAAAGGTCGTGGTAGGCCAGCGACGCACGTTAAAGACCGTGTATATGATAAAACATTCCCGGAAATATATTGCACTGCCGTTGCCAAGGAAGACACAGGCACATGTGAATCCAGGATGAAACGCGTTCGCAACTCCTTACAGGCTTGTCCGTTTGAGTGTGATCAGAGGGACACAGACAAATTATTTACCAGCTTCGCCACTCATGTCAGATCGAACATACATATAAGGAATCCTGAAATTGAGTCAATTATCAAAGAAGAAAATAAAAGTAAACGGGACATAATGTATCAAAATCTTAGACTAAGAGGAAACCATGAGCATAATTTGCGAGTAATCAACAAGGGAAGGGGGAAATTCTGTTGGGAAGAAGATGTACCTGTGACATGGATTTCGACATACATCAGTACGGGCCTTGCGCATACTGCATGGAGTGGCTAAAAATTAGTTATCTTCGGCGACACATCAACAATTGTACTAGCTTCGAAGTGACACCTTACGTCCCAAGTATTGGTGAGCTCCAGGTCCAGGCTCGAGCACTAGCTGGAACCTCAAAAAAGGGCAAGCAAGCAACCTCCTGAAGAAAGAAGTGTTCCCAATTATGAAGGCTGACAAGATAACCGTCATTGCCCAGCAAGACCCTCTGATAGTTGGGCTCGGAAATGATTGGATGATTCGGAACGCTGGTAACAAGATAAACCGAAAGTACTATACTTCGGGAGTTGTGCGATTAGCATCTCGCCTCCTAATTGCGATGAACGAGATTAACACAGAAGAAAAGGATGAAGATTTTTCATATTATGTAAAACCCGAGCATTTTAAGACGGTGTGCAAGGGAGCCATGCAAGTGTCCCTCCAAGACGAAAACAACGACGAAAAGTTCCAGGCTCCATCAAATGCCATAAAGCTGCGTTATGATCTCAAGCGCCTCGCCAATATCAAGCTTAGCCAAGCAATAATAGATAAGAAACCACAACGTCGACAAGATGCAACAGATTTCTTACAACTAATGGACATCAAATGGTCATCAAACCTCGCGAAAGTCTGCTTCTTCAACAGAAAGTTAAACATTAGAAAACCCTTGCCTCTGCCTGCCGATGTGACAAAACTGGCCAGCTACCTGAACACAGAAATGTCAAATTTCGACTGCGAAGATGTGACGTACGGAAACTACCACCGAGCCATTGTTCTTGTCATTGCCAAGCTGATTTCCTTCAACAGAAGACGGTGCGGAGAAGTCCAGGCCATAATGTAAGTACTATTTATTTTTATATCATTTCTTTTTTGGTGTAAACTGAGTAAAAATGTGGCTGCGTTTAACTCTTAGAAGAAAGGTGGGACTTGTCTGTATTTGATATGGTTTTAAAGGCAGAGAATGATACCGATAATTTGGGATTCAGTTAAGGGAGGCATTTATCTGCATTTTACTTTGCTTTAAAATCACAGGGGCAAATAGTGAAGTTATGAAATAAAGTAAATAAGGAGTAGAAGTAATTGTTTGTGGATTTTCTTGTGCATTTCAAAATAAATGTTTTAGGTTGAGCAGTTACGAGCAAAGAATACAAGATATAGACGAGATCTCCGACGACCTGATGGGGGAACTTTCCCAGAGTGAGCGGCACATTCTAAGAACACATGAAGTAATTGAAATCAGGGGAAAGGTTTGTAGTTTCTCAGTAATATAGGTGTTTTACTTCGCCATTATATGGAGCAAAATAGAAATTTTTATTTAGTTTGACTGAAGAAAATTGCACAGATAATTTGGGTTATAGTTAGCGATGGACGAAATGTGGGCTTTATCAGTCTTTTAATTTGATTTAAAATTACAAAGCATACAGATGTATGTTCTTTTTACCATAGTTTCTATTTTGGTGTTTTCAGTGGTCGAAACCAGTGCCGTGCATTGTTCCGCAACTGTGTTCAAAGTTGCTGCACTTTATTGTGCAGAATAGGAGAAAAGTAGGCGTCAGTGTCAACAGTCCTTATCTTTTTGCGCGGAGAGGCAAGTTTAATGTGGAATATACATCTTGTGCTACGTAATTCGCGTTCAAAGAAAAAGATTGTGAAAAGAAAAAAATTCTATCTGTAAGTAAATAGATTTTAAATAAAAAAGCTTAACGAAGCAAGTTTGCTGGCTGTATGTAATCGAATTTTAAACCAGAAAACAATACAGACATCTTTATTGTTATTAAACACAATGAATTTATCCTACTTTAATTAGCGTTTGGAGTGGTTCGTGGCTACACTGCATTGGCAACCGTCACCAAAGAAGCCGAGTTACAGTACCCAGAACGAATTAGGTCCACTAATTTGAGAAAATATTTTGCCACTCTCACTCAGGTAATTATAGTGTCCTGTCTGTGCAAATAAGTTAATTAAAATCAATTTACAGTATTGATTTCAGTGTGGTGTATATTTAATTTGCTTGGACTTCAATTAAGATGGGCATGGTATTTTGAGCTTCGTTCTCCTTGTAATATATGTTTTCTAAAACATATTTCCTCCAATTCAAGGTGTGTTTCGGTATAAAATGCATGTTTTAGTATATTAATTTGTATTGCGTTTCAGTCGTTCGACCTAACACAGCAGCAGTTGGAGCATTTCCTTGACCACATGGGGCATACCACCGAGGTCCACAAGGTTTTCTACCGACAGCTCAGTCCGTCAATTGAAAGGCTGGAAGTGGCAAAGGTTTTGCTGATACAAGATTTGGGATTAACGAAGAAGTATATGAATACGCCTTTGCATGACATCGATATGGCTGGTAAGTTTTTTTATACCACAGGGATGTAAACGTGTTCAATTTATGCCTGTAAGCACTTTAATTTTAATCGAAACAAGATTACGGACAGGCAGATAAATTTCAATAGCTGCCGCTTGTTTTTAAAAAAGAAATTAAAATAAATATAAATATCTATTTTGGTAAACATGGTTGGTCTCTGTAGCAGGATAAATTACATTCATGATTAAACTGCATCCTTTTTATGTTAGAAATAGTAAGAGTCAGTGAGGAAGAGGAGATCAGACGAAGAGAGGAAGACCTTGGTATAGATGAAGAAGACGATGCCCTACAGCCGAATCAACAGCACAGACCAGAAACTCCCGTTGAGGACGATGAAAATGACTGGTTTGCCCCAGATATGTTCGAACGTGAGGAAGCCGAAATGGAAATCTGCATAGGTTGTGATATTGTCCGTTTATTGATTTCTTTTAAATGCACAGTATTAACTGATTGTCCAGTTATTAAAAGGCTGGCTTGGATCATATAAACAAAGTCGACAGGAAAATAATTGTAACACATAATAGAAACAACAAGTCATTTATCTTTATTACTTTTCAATAAAAAACGATAACGAAACCCAAGAAAGAAATAATAAAATGTTTTCTTTTTGGCAGAGCATCAGAAAATGCGTAAGTCCAAGAGAAGAACATACTTCTCAGCAGAACAGAATGCGGAATTTCAAGAGCTCTTCAGTGACTATTTGCAAAAAGATATGACACCAAACTGTTCTCAGATAGCGTCAAGGCTGAACGAAAGCAGAAGGAAGGGTGGAACTCTCCATAATTATAACGTCAAGAAAATTCAGAAAAAAATTTCATGGATGAGACTTGGCTCCAAAGCTACAAAATATTAAAGATATCTGTCTGTTTTTTTGGTTTTAATCCAGTGTGTAATACGGACAAATTACTTTTCCATTTTAAAGTTTTGAACTTTGTCATGTGTTTGCTTGCAAGCAGTTGCAATTTCTTGTTAGCAATGTGTGCTCTGGACAGTGCGATCTTTATGTCCACGGTGAGTGGTCACTACGTAGTGCGATCTTTATGCCAATCGGATGAGTGGTCACTTGATGGAGCATGCAATGTGTGCTCATGACGGTGCGATCTTTATGTCCACGGTGAGTGGTTAGTACGTAGTGCGATCTTTATGCCAACCGGATGAGTGGTCACTTGATGGAGCATGCTTTGCATAGTGGGAATTTATAACTTCTTGCACCGTCATCTGTAAAGTCTTTTTTCCGAGAAATGCAACTTGTCTGTGTAACATTGTGGTTTCAAATCAAAATTAGTATGGGATGTATTTTTTTCCATAGGGCAACTGTTGTGTCTGTAGTCGTCAAGACTAAGGCATCGACACTTTGGCATGTTTTGGGTAGGGAAACCAGGACAATGAGTGGGGTGGGACAAATGTCAAAAATCGCATTGCGTACCTGAACAGGTGGTGGCCTGAGGCTGTGTATTTGCCCCGTGTGTCTTTTCAAGTTGAAAAGATGAGTACTTTGCAAAAGTCGCCTTTATTTTGAAGATGTCCAAATGCTTAATGATTGCTCAGCGTTGCATGTGCCTGTAATGTGGTCTTCCTTTTAATCCAGTGTGTAATACGGACAAGTTACTTTTCCATTTTAACGTTTTGAACTTTGGCATGTGTTTGCTTGCAAGCAGTTGCAATTTCTTGTTAGCAATGTGTGCTCTGGACAGTGCGATCTTTATGTCCACGGTGAGTGGTCACTACGTAGTGCGATCTTTATGCCAATCGGATGAGTGGTCACTTGATGGAGCATGCAATGTGTGCTCATGACGGTGCGATCTTTATGTCCACGGTGAGTGGTTAGTACGTAGTGCGATCTTTATGCCAACCGGATGAGTGGTCACTTGATGGAGCATGCTTTGCATAGTGGGAATTTATAACTTCTTGCACCGTCATCTGTAAAGTCTTTTTTTTTCGAGAAATGCAACTTGTCTGTGTAACGCTGTGGTTAAAAATCAAAATTGGTATAGGATGTATTTTTTCCATAGGGCAACAGTTGTGTCTGTAGTCGTCAAGACTAAGGCATCGACACTTTGGCATGTTTTGGGTAGGGAAACCAGGACAATGAGTGGGGTGGGACAAATGTCAAAAATCGCATTGCGTACCTGAACAGGTGGTGGCCTGAGGCTGTGTATTTGCCCCGTGTGTTTTTTCAAGTTGAAAAGATGAGTACTTTGCAAAAGTCGCCTTTATTTTGAAGATGTCCAAATGCTTAATGATTGCTCAGCGTTGCATGTGCCTGTAATGTGGTCTTCCTTTTAATCCAGTGTGTAATACGGACAAGTTACTTTTCCATTTTAACGTTTTGAACTTTGGCATGTGTTTGCTTGCAAGCAGTTGCAATTTCTTGTTAGCAATGTGTGCTCTGGACAGTGCGATCTTTATGTCCACGGTGAGTGGTCACTAAGTAGTGCGATCTTTATGCCAATCGGATGAGTGGTCACTTGATGGAGCATGCAATGTGTGCTCTTGACGGTGCGATCTTTATGTCCACGGTGAGTGGTTAGTACGTAGTGCGATCTTTATGCCAACCGGATGAGTGGTCACTTGATGGAGCATGCTTTGCATAGTGGGAATTTATAAGTGCTTGCACCGTCATCTGTAAAGCCTTTTTTTTCGAGAAATGCAACTTGTCTGTCTAACACTGTGGTTTAAAATTAAAATGAGTGTGGGAATTCAAATAGAACACTCAAGGTAGTTAAGAAGAAAAGGTGCTCGAAAATAATACACTCAGTATAGTTAAGCTTTATGATTGCTCAGCGTTGAATGTGCCTGTAATGTGGTCTTCCTTTTAATCCAGTGTGTAATACGGACAAGTTACTTTTCCATTTTAACGTTTTGAACTTTGGCATGTGTTTGCTTGCAAGCAGTTGCAATTTCTTGTTAGCAATGTGTGCTCTGGACAGTGCGATCTTTATGTCCACGGTGAGTGGTTAGTACGTAGTGCGATCTTTATGCCAACCGGATGAGTGGTCACTTGATGGAGCATGCTTTGCATAGTGGGAATTTATAACTGCTTGCACCGTCATCTGTAGAGCCTTTTTTTTCGAGAAATGCAACTTGTCTGTCTAACACTGTGGTTTAAAATTAAAATGAGTGTGGGATTTCAAATAGAACACTCAAGGTAGTTAAGAACAAAAGGTGCTCGAAAATAATACACTCAGTATAGTTAAGAAGAAAAGTCACTTGAAAATAAATACTTGACGTTTAAAGTAAAAATTGGTTTTACATAAAACTGTGAAGCTTAAATGGATGCGATATGTGTTATCTAAATAAAGGTTATAACTTATTATGGATATTTCTTTTTCTGAGTTAATAATACAAAAAAAACACAAAAAAGTGTTAATAACATAAAAAACATCTTTAATCAGCTTTATTCACCAAATAAAGCATATACAGAAACGAGATTTAATTACCCTTTCTTGAAAAAAACTATTTCCAGTGGAATGAACGATGCAACAGCAGAACAAATTTTTGCGCTGTCTGTTTGCAGTTATGATTTTTAACCACATTTGTCTGTCATGTCCGTTTTAGTTCTGGTTTATGTCTGCTTTGTTTGACGGAAACCGGAAGTGGCATTAATCCTGGTTTTAAATCAGTTTTCGCGGTCTGTTTGCAGTTATGGTTTTTAACCATATTTGTCTGTCATGTCCGTGTTCAGTTAAGGTTTATGTCTGTACGTTGTTGTGGCACAACCGGAACTATTTTTTGGTTCCACGTGCTTTTGTTTATATTATTTTCTGCCAAAACATGTCTGTCTTTTAATCGGAATTTGTCCGCGATTATTTGCCACAGCTTCTGAAGAATACGTAAAACCTGGTTTATGCCACAACGTATCAATATACGTAACATTTTGTCTGTACCCCATTTTTGCCACATGGTAGCTCTGGTGCGTATGTCCGTCTGTCAATGAATATGTTATGTGGTGGATTTTCGGTACATCCGTCACTTATGTGGTTTTTGCTCCTTATGTGGTGGTTCTTATGAGGTAGCCACATAAGCACCCATGGAGCACAAAACGTACCACATAAGGGAGTCCGTCAAAGTCCGTAGATCAACTGTCCTGTAACACCATCTGTTGGTAAATAATGCAACTATAAAGCTAATTTCTAAAGCAAATAAGAAGAGCAGTATTTGTTTAAATCCCGCTGTGGGATGGGGAGAATCTTAAGAATACACCCAATGCGTTCTGTTCCGTGCATTTCTCCATTCTTCCTTTTTTATTCCCTACTTGTTTCTTTAGCAAGTGCATCCTGATATACCCATCCTAGTTGGTGAATGGGACGTTAAACATCAAACAAATATTAAACACCAAAGAGACAAACAATTTGTTTAAAACTAGAAAGAATCCGCTACATAGCGGAATTGGCCCACTTGCAAAAACCACCAAAGAAAATATTTATATTACATTAGGACCAAAAACCTAAAAGTTAAGCAGTACCCCCTTTATCATCGCTTTTGTCCAACGGGCTCAAAATGAACCCCAAATCCCTCTGTCTATAACCCTGTTCGAGATAAAAATCAATTTCCGGTTTTTCACCTTGACCGTGACCCAGAAATTTAAGGTAAACGTTGTTTAGGCTCAAAGGGTCGAAAATGAGGTCAAAATCGATCTAACCGTGTTTGAGATAATAGTCAATTTCCAGTTTTTGACCGTGACCGTGACCGGAAACATTAAGGTCACCGAGGAATTTCTTATGTGACGTTATCTGGGCGGAAAGGGTCGAAAATGAACTAAAAATCGCTCTTTCTATAATCGTTTTCGAGATAATAGTCAACTTCCGGTTTTTACCTTGACCGTGACCGAAAACATCAAGGTCACCGAGTCATTTCTAAAGTAACGTTATTTGCGCACAAAGGGTCGAAAATGAGCTCAGAATGGCTCTATCTCTAACCGTTTTTGAGATAATAGTCAACTTCCAGTTTGTGACCTTGATCGTGACCGAGAAAGTCAAGGTCACCGAGGTAGCTGTTATGTAACGCTGTTTAGGCCCAGATGGTCGACAATCACCTCGAAATTGCTCTATCTCTAATCGTTTTCGAGATTATAGTCAAATTCCGGTTTTTGACCTTGACCATGACCGAGAACATCAAGGTCACCGAGGCATTTCTAAATTAACGTGATTTGCGCACAAAGGGTCGAAAATGAGCTCAAAATAGCTCTATCTCTAACGGTTTTCGAGATAATAGTCTACTTCCGGTTTTTGACCTTGACCGTGACCGAGAAGGTCAAGGTCACCGAGGTACCTCTTACATAACGCTGGTTAGCCCCAAGGGGTCGTCAATCAGCTCCAAATCGGTATATCTCTAATCGTTTTGGAGATAATAGTCAACTTCGGGTCTTTGACCTTGACAGTGACCGAGAAGGCCAAGATCACCGAGGTACCTCTTATGTAGCTTTGTTTAGGCTGAAAGGGTCTAATATGACCTCGCAATTTCTGTATCTCTAACCGTTTTTGACCGTGACCGAGGTCAAGGTCACTGAGGTAACTCTTGTATAGCGTTGTTTAGCCCCAAGGGGTCGACAATCAGCTCGAAATCGATATATCTCTAATCGTGTTTGAGATAATAGTCAACTTCCGGTCTGTGACCGTGACCGAGAAGGACACAATCACCTAGGTACCTCTTATGTAGCGTTGTTTACTGTGAAAGGGTCGAAAATGACCTCAAAATTGCTTTATCTCTAATCGTTTTCGAGATAATGGTGGGCCTCCAGTTTTTTACCTTGACCGTGACCGAGAATATCAAGGTCACCGAGCCATTTCTAAAGTAACGTGATTTACGCATTAAGGGTCGAAAATGAGCTCAGAATCGCTCTTATCTATGTTTTTGATATAATACTCTACTTCCAGTCTTTGACCTTGATCGTAACCGAGAAAGTCAAAGTCACCGAAGTAGTTCTTATGTAACGTTGTTTACTCCCAGGTGTTCGACAGTCAGCTCGAAATCGCTGTATCTCCAACCGTTTTCGAGATAATAGTCAACTTCCAGTTTTTGACAGTGACCTAGAGCGTCAAGGTCACCGAGGCATTTCTGAAAAACGTTATTTGCGCACAAAGGATCAAAAATAACCTCGCTCTGAATCGCTCTATCTCTAATCTTTCTCGAGGTAATTGTCAGCTTCCGGTTTTTGACCTTGGCCGTGACCGAGAACATCAAGGTCACCGAGGCATTTCTAAAGTAACGTTATTTGCGCACAAAGGGTCGAAAATGAGCTGAAAATAACTCTATCTCTAACCGTTTTCGAGATAATAGCCTACTTCCGGTTTTTGGCCTTGACCGTGACCGAGAACATCAAGGTCACCGTGACATTTCTAAAGTAACGTTATTTGCGCATTAAGGGTCGAAAATGAGCTCAAAATAGCTCTGTCTCTAACCGTTTTCGAGATAATAGTCTACTTCCGGTTTTTAGCCTTGGCCGTGACCGTGAAGGTCAAGGTCACCGAGGTACCTTTAATATAACGTTGTTTAGCTCCAAGGGGTCGACAATCAGCTCCAAATCGGTATATCTCTAATCGTTTTGGAGATAATAGTCAACTTCCGCTTTTTGACCTTGACCGTGACCGAGAAGATCAAGGTAAGCCAGGTACCTCTTATGTAGCGTTGTTTAGGCTGAAAGGGTCGAAAATGACCTCAAAATTGTTGTATCTCTAATCGTTTTCGAGATAATAGTCAACTTCCGGTTTTTGACCGTAACCGAGAACATAAAGGTCACCGAGGGATTTCTTATGTAACGTTATTTGGGCCCAAAAGGTCGAAAATGAGCTCAGAATGGCTCTATCTCTATCTCGGTTTTCGAGATAATAGTTAACTTCCGGTTTCGACCTTGACCGTGACCGAGAACGTCAAGGTCACCGAGCATTTCTTATGTAACGGTAATTTGAGCTCAAGGGTTCTAAATGAGCTCAAAATCGCTAAATCTGTAATCGTTTCAGAGATAATAGTCAGTGACCTTAATTTGACATTGACCGGTGAGGTCCAAAAAAATTACGGGTTCACGGAGACCTCGTCGCCGTCTACACTAACCGAATTTCATCTCCCTCTGTAGGAGTTGTTTTATGGTACCACACACAGAATTCCGTTTATTTACAAATGACACACACAAAGCGTAAAATATTATTGACACTGAAATGACGCCTGCTGGGAACCACATAAGGGCAAATATAAACCACCACGTAAGTATTTTTTATTCCTAAATAATCTTGCCCGTGACCTACCACTTAAATGCATTTCAGCCATATCAAATGCTACCACATAATGCAGCCACCACATAAGATACCTCTCGTTGGTCTCTCCGTCCGTCCGCAGTGAGTTCTTATAAAATTAATGAGTCGATTTTTCTCAAAACATACATACGTCATGGGGTACATGTCTAGATGATGGCCGTATTATTTTTTTGTTCCGTCAAAAATTCTATTTTTGGCAAATTTTTGAACATAGGGGGTTTTCGTGCATTTTTTCACTTTGGCAGGCTATATCTCCAAAACAGTTCGTTGGATAAGGCTCAGACGTCGCAAGAAGAACACACATATAGCGCAAATGAATGCTGCAAAGTTTTCTTCATTTACGTTGAAAATGTGTTTTTGGCGAATTTTCTAATTTTTGATTTTTAAGTTTTTTGGGCCATATTGTTGCGATATCTCCGGAACAGATTGTTGGATTAGGCTGAAGAACCCACATATGGTGCAAATGTATACTGCGAAGTGTTTCTTTATTTCCGTTAAAAATGTATTTTTGGCGATTTTTATTTAATTATTGATTTTTTAGTTTTTTGGCAATATTGTTGCGATATCTCCGAAACAATTTGTTTGATTAAATTGAAACTTAGCTAGAAGATCCCACATATAGTGCAAATGATTACTGCAATTTTTTTTTCATTTACTGCAAAAATGTATTTTGGGCGATTTTTTTTATTTTTGATTTTATGTTTTTTGGCAATATTGGTGCGATATTTCCGAAACAATTTGTTCGATTACATTGAAACCTGGCAAAAAGATCCCACATATAGTGCAAATGATTACTGCAATTCTTTTTTCATTTACTGCAAAAATGAATTATTGGCGATTTTTTTAATTTTTTGGGCTCGCCAATGTTACACTTTTAAGCAAGGAATTTTTCCACGTGACTGATTGGGGCTTGGAGACATATCCGTTTTTTTTTGTTTTAGCAAAAACACTGGCCAGTCTAGTTCATACGGAATCGGCTTTAGCCTTTTAGTGGGTGTCGTATCAGTCGCAATGGGTCTTCTTAGGGTCGCATCAATCAACATCTTTCTCCTCTTTATGTGTTTTATTGTCTTCTTAGGGTTGCATCAATCAACATCTTTCTCCTCTTTATGTGTTTTATTGTCTAGAAACGAAGGATCATTTAGACCAACCGATTTTATTCTTTTTTAATGCAGCTTTGGTGATTGGCTGTTGGTAGTCATGTCAAAATTGGAAGTTGGTCAAAGTTATGTTTTAATTTGCCAGTCCAAAACAGTACTATTATTACCGCGGTACCAATGCCAAATATTTAAAACGCAGTGATAGCTTCGTAGTCCAGTCGGAGTATAGTCTACCACCATTCTCTAATAGTAGATATCGGTTTGTTGTAGTTTTGGGTATGAAGAGTAGATGCTCATACTGCAGCAGCTGTGATTTGTTATAAATGATAAAATGTAAAAACTGACCAATTCAACATTGTATTTCTCTTCGGCGTATTATACCGAACACGTTTTATTGTGGATCGCGACACTAAAGTAAAAAAACATTAAAAACTCAGAGTGATGGCATCAACGTCTACAAGATATTTTAATTATAAAACTGAGTATTAAACGTTAACAAAAGTAAATTACAAAAAGTAAAAAAAGTGCAGAATATTTGCGTTTGAAAAGATACAAGTAAAAATGCTGTTTCTCCCAATTATAAAAGAATGGGAACCAGAGCCGACCTTCTTCCCCGCGCCTCCATGCGAGAAACCTACCCTCTTGTCGCATAGAAAAGTAAACAAGATCCGCGTACGGTGTACAATAGAACAAGATTAATGTATGGAGTGCACAAGAACGGCAAAGTAAAAATACATCAGTTGTAAAGATAAGTAGGATGAAGAAACAGGATTTGAACTGGAAGTCGGTGTTAATGTTTTATTAATATATTTATATGAATCTGATGCCGAATAGAACAAGGTAAATGCCTTTTTACAATATAGATTGAAAGTATTACTGGTTGTTTTAGTTGAACTTTGACCATTGTTTCAAGTGATAACAGAGCTACGAAAGTTAATGATGCAGGGGCACATTAACGTGAAACATAAATGTTACAAAGGGTCAATGGTGCATCAGCCACGAAGCCCATCAGGATGAGGTACTCAAAATGCCTCGAATGCTCAGTTTTTAGGCATCATGCAATGCGTAAGGTCTATGGAAACATCAAAATTTCCGCGAGAGGTGAACAAACAAGCCAGTTCTCGCTTGTCTCCCCCATTTTAGGCATTATGCAATGCGTAAGACATTTGAATGAACCAAATCAGCATTTTCTGTCAAATGCTTTACTCTTCGGCTTTTTGCTTCATCTGGCACAGGAATAAGCAGCTGTATTTAGTGTTTCAATATACAGTTTCAGATCAACCTTTTGTCAAGCCCTTGTATTACTTCTTCCCTCCTGATAAGTAATTGGAACAGCTTTTCTTCAAGGTCTATTTATTTCTTTTGTATAAATCCTATACTAAAAAATGCTTTGAAAAATAAAGACTGTTTTTTTTTTGTTTTTCGTCTTCCAGTCATGTTCTGTTAACAATCCAGGCCCAACAAATACATAAATACACCCGTTCTTTATCCGATGCTATTGAAATTTTATCAAGAAAAAAATAGTGCTTTGAAACAGTGATACACCTAAAACACACACAATGATTTTATAAACGCCAACTTTGACTTAAATAGTTGGTGTCAATGTTTATTTTCTATATGGGATATTATGTTTTGTGCGTTGTGCACTCAGTTCTTGTTGCCAACACATGTTAGTATAATTGTAAGAGTAACAATAATATTTCCTTTATTTGTGTTATTATGTAGATGCGTATCCCAGACTTAGTGTTAAAAGATGTCATCGTGGCTGTCATAATCGGTAATTCTCTAAGTTTTATTGGCAATTGGTGTGTTGTATTTCTTAAGTCTTTGTAATATTTTCTTAATTCGTGTCTGTTTGTTATTTCGCATGGTGACAAATGTCCATTTCTGGCACGTATGTGTATATATACTGCTGAAAACGAATTGAACTCCTCTCATGAAAAGATATGTCTAAGATTTGGGGAATATTACTTTGGTATGGTATGGTTGTCTAACTACAAAAATGTATAATATTTTGAATGTAAGTAACTGAATAAATTTCGGTCTGTAAATGTAATATATGAGTTTTATGGCATACCAGATCTCGGTGCGGTATCGCCACCAGGGCAGTTCATTATTAAATGAAAATGTTATTTTACATTAGCTTTTGTTTAATTATTAGCGAAATACCATGCTGTGCGTGAACAATTAGTAGTCACAGTTAGTTCAGCTGCACACTGTTATGGAATAATTGCATCATTATTGTATTGATTTTAAGAGAGATATATAGGAAGAATGTCTTCCGTTCCAGCATAATTAAATGAGACAAAATGCACAACACACATTCTAAAGAATAAAAATAAAGAAGACTGGCCACTTATTTTGTGCTATAAATATAATTTATTGCAGTGGAGTCTGTGGTGTAACAGCTAAATGAGTTACATGTAACTATGTGCGAATAAATTTATGTAAAGATGGATTAGTATCGAGAAAGATATTCTAAAAGCTTAAAGTATAGTATTGTTTGAAAATTTAAAAAGTACTTTCCAACGAAATAGATATAGCTCTAGGTATTAATAATATCTCAACAACGAAAATAACATGACTAAATACTAGCCATTAAATCTCCTTTGCTTATATAGTAGTATGAAAACGAGAGTTCTGGCCCAGGAAGTGACGTCACATACGGCGTAACCATGGTGACAAAGTGATGACCTCCCCCTCCCCAGGATCGTGATATGGCTAACTTCAAGAGTGTATAACTTTAAAACTACTTGGTCGATTTGCATGAAAATTTCACTGTTTGATTCAGTTTTATATCCAGGTTTGCTATAAAGTATTACAGGCTATTTGCGCATGTGGCTGTATGCATATTTGAAACATGCCGCCATTTTAACTTTGTAATAAGTGAAAAAGTAGGATAACTTCGTTATAGTTGACCAATTTGCATGAAAATTTCACCGCTTGATTCAGTTTTATATAAAGTTTTGCTATAAAGTAGTCACAGGCTATTTGCGCATGTGGCTGTATGCATATTTGTGATATGCCGCCATTTTAATTTTGTAAAAAGTGAAAAAGTGAGATAACTTTCGTTATAGTTGACCGATTTTTTTGAAAATTGCACCATTTGATTCAGTTTTATATCTAGTTTTAACATTAAGTAGTTATGGGGCTATTTACACCGGTGGCTGTATGCATCATGGATTCATCTTAAAATTTTAACTTAAAAGTGTGGTAACTTTCGTTATGGTTGACCGATTTGAATGAAACTTTCACCTTTTCATTCAGTTTGATGTAAGCACTTTGGTTGGAGCACACACCCTCAAGGCGGGTGTTCGAATGGCAAGCCCATTCAAACATGTGTTCGAATTATTTTTAGAAGAACATATTACGTCATAGTATTGTTCAACAAGTTTTTTTTAACAAGTTCCTTAACAATTGTGCAACAAGTTGTTGTACAACAACTGTTCAACAAGCTGTGGTTCAATAGGTTCATCATGTTGTTTAACATGCTCTTTAACATTTTATTCAACATGTTGAACATGTTGAACAACAGCTTGTTCAACAATTGTTGTACAACAACTTGTTGCACAATTGTTAAGCAACTTGTTAAAAAAACTTGATTCAAATCGGTCAACCATAACGAAAGTTATCACACTTTTAATTTTAAATTTTAAGGTGAATCCATGATGCATACAGCCACCGGTGTAAATAGCCCCATGACTACTTAATGTTAAAACTAGATATAAAACTGAATCAAACGGTGAAATTTTCATGCAACTATAGTTATCTCAGTTTTTCACTTTCTGCAAAGTTAACATAGCGGCATGTTACAAATATGCATACAGCCACATGCGCAAATAGCCTGTGATTACTTAATGTTAAAACTAGATATAAAACTGAATCAAACGGTGAAATTTTCATACAAATCGGTCAACTACAACGAAAGTTATCCCACTTTTTCACTTTTTACAAAGTTAAAATGGCGGCATGTTACAAATATGCATACAGCCACATGCGCAAATAGCCTGTGAGTACTTTATGACAAAACTAGATATAAAACTGAATCAAACAGTGAAATTTTCATGCAAATCGACCAAATAGTTTTACAGTTATACACTCTTGAAGTTAGCCATATCATGATCCTGCATGGGGGGGGGGGGGGTCATCACTTTGTCACCATGGTTATGCCGCCTATGGTGTGACTTCCTGGGCCAGAACTCTCGTTTTCATACTACTTTATATGTTTGTTGATACATGTTTGTTAGTATAAAGTCGAATCGCCTTTTCCTTTTCAATTGTAAAACAATGTTACTTTCATTATCTGCATGGCGTTTAAGGAACCAAACTGATGTGTTTGCTAATTATATTACTACCCTGCGATAAAGTATGGATATTAAGTATGCAGAATAATGGAGAATTCAGTTGTGGCATGATATGAAGAACACAAAAAGTGTTTGCTGCACACCTCGTAGGTGCACATAGAATTTATTTTGAAGAGAGGCGCGGAACCTTAAAAGTTAAAGTAAGGTTTGTGTAGGTCACGTCCTGATCATATTTTCATGGTTATAATATTTTTAATCATATAAGTTTTGCCACAAATGCGAAGACTATACATTTGACAAGTATCGAAACTCTGGTTGGTTGGGCGATATTAAAGGCTAAGTAGGCATCTAACACGTACAAGACCCAGAGCTACGAAGCCTTCCATTGCTCCACTAATAGGGGTCAACTTCATGTGTTCTGAGGCACGAATCCTGCATACCACCCCCTATTATTGAAACATTTACAGAATGTTCATGCCCAATATGCCTTTTTTTTTTTTGTAAAACAGGCACAGTGTTGAGTTAGTCCTAGATGACTCTTGCGGTCTTCTAGGTCCGAGTAGCTCTGACTTGTATAACATCGTATATCTCTCTGTCAGAGCTACGAAGTCTTCCATTGCTCCACTAATAGGAGTCAATAACATATGTTCTGAGGCACGAATCCTGCATACCAGCCTCTATTATTCAAGCATCTACAGAAACTTTATGCACAATATGCCCTTTTTGCAAAACAGGCACAGTTTTTAGTGAGCTGTATATCTGTTATTTGTTCATAAAAATGCAGAAAAGTTAGCTTCCGCACCCACCTGTCAAATGTTTGTTTACATTCTGGCCTTTAAATGTCACGTGACCAAAGTCAAGGGACTGAAAATTTTAATAAAGGGTTTATAATTTATTTGTAAAATATATACTAAAATAGTTGATTGATGCAGAATTACGTATAAATTTATTTTGTACGCCAACAATATTTGACTTTCTATTTTTACATTCTTTTTTAAATATCAGTTTAAAAGTTTTTTGGTGGATAATTGCAAAAATTATTGTTACTATTTCACGTAATAAAGTATGCTCAATGTATACAAACAAATGTTAATTATTGCGGGAGATTTTGGGTTATTTCCGTATTATTTTCTTTTAAAGAAAGCGTAACACAGAAGTTGTATATGATTACCGTTGTACTTTGAGGGCCTTTAGCAAATGCCAGTAAAAACGTATTGGTCGTTGAATCTCGCACAAAGTAGCCACAGGGGTGCCTCAAAGCGAGCGCAGTTGACTTTCTTATCGTTATATAGCGAGGCTTTGAAGCGGTGCCTGGAAACTTTTTAGCGCACCGCTTCTTGGAGCCAGCGGTCTTCCTATGACAGCAAGAGCCATAGTTCCTATAATAGGAGATGTCATTGATGTCAACTTTCAAATCTCGGCGCACGACTGGGACCAACGGCGTTATTTTAGAAAGGGTGCATCACATAAATGGCCCAATTATAAATTATGGCGCACAAGTTTTATGGTCAGATAACAATTTTTTAATGAGAAAAATGTCTGTTTTCTTGAGATCAGGATAACGGATCCCTCATTATCGCCCACAACAACAGTGAATCCACAGTTGCAAAACCACGCTTTACCCCAGTTTGGGAGTTTCGCTGAGGTCGGAAATAATGCGCCAGGGTACCTCTCAGTTAGCTCCAAGTAGCTCTGACTTGTATAACATCGTATATCTCTGTGTCAGAGCTACAAAGCCTTCCATTGTTCCACTAATAGGGGTCATTTTCATATGTTCTGAGGCACGAATCCTGCATACCAGCCCCTATTATTCAAACATCTACAGAAAGTTCATGCCCAATATGCCCTTTTTGTAAAACAGGCAAAGTTTTTAGTGAGCTGTATATATTTTATTTGTTCAAAAAAGTGCAGAAAAGTTAGCTTCCGCATCCACCTGTCAAATTTTTGTTTACATTCTGGCCTTTAAATGTCACGTGACCAAAGTCAAGGGACCGAAAATTTAAATAAAGGGGTTATAGTTTATTTGAACAATACAATTAAATAGTTGATAGATGCAGAATTACGTATAAATTTATTTGGTACACCCACCATATTTGACTTTTTATATTTACGTTCTTTTTGAAATATCAATTTAAAAGTTTTTTGGTGGATAATTGCAAAAAATTATTGTTACTATTTCACGTAATAAAGTATGCTCCCTGTATGCAAACAAATGTCATTTATTGCGGGAGATTCGGGGTTATTTCCGTATTATTTTCTTTTAAAGAAAGCGTAACACAGAAGTTGTATATGATTACCGTTGTACTTTGAGGGCCTTTAGCAAATGCCAATAAAAACTTATGGGTCGTTGAATCTCGCACAAAGTAGCCACAAGGGTGCCTCAAAGCGAGCGAAGTTGACTTTCTTATCGTTATATAGCGAGGCTTTGAAGCGGTGCCTGGAAACTTTTTAGCGCACCGCTTCTTGGAGCTACTTCTCAGTGTGCTTTTAAAGAAAAAGCCTTCCAGTTCGAGCCTCGGAGTCCTTGAACGTGCTCCGAAAGATCCAGAGCCTCGAAAATTGAGATCAATGGCCATTTGTATTGCTGGAACTGTGACCCTTTCTGTCCTACGTAGGAAGATAGAAAGGGTCCGCTGGGACTAAGTGTTGAGTGAGCTGTATATCTTTTATTTGTTCATAAAAGTACAGAAAAGTTTGCTTCCGCACCCACTTTTCAAATGTTTGTTTACATTCTGGCTTTCAAATGTCGGGGGACCAAAGTCAAGGGACCGAAAATTTAAATAAAGGGGTTATAGTTTATTTGTAAAATATATAACTAAAATAGTTGATAGATGCAGAATTACGTATAAATTTATTTTGTATAAGGGGGAGGAGTACGAATGGCTACAGTAGATCCAAATTGGTGAAATTGAAAAGACCATCTTCCGTGGCTGAAAACAATTGTTATTTGTCGAATATCGCAAAATAAGGAATATTTGAGTATAAAAGGTCGCCAAATTTGCATCTGGTTAATTAACTTTAGTCAGAATTGAACATTTTGTTGTCACCAATTACGATCAACTGTAACCATTTCTATCTCCGCTCCCTCGTACACCCACAATATTTGAATTTTATTTTTTATGTCCTTGTTTGAAATATCAATTAAAAAGTTTTTTGGTTGATAATTGCAAAAATTATTGTTACTTTTTCACGTAATAAAGTATGCTCCCTGTATGCAAACAAATGTCATTTATTGCGGGAGATTCGGGGTTATTTCCGTATTATTTTCTTTTAAAGAAAGCGTAACACAGAAGTTGTATTTCATTACCGTTGTACTTTGAGGGCCTTTAGCAAATGCCAATAAAAACTCATGGATCGTTGAATCTCGCACAAAGTAGCTACAGGGGTGCCTCAAAGCGAGCGCAGTTGACTTGCTTGTCGTTATATAGCGAGGCTTTGAAGCGGTGCCTGGAAACATTTTAGCGCACCGCTTCTTGGAGCTAGTCACAACCTTACATCCACCAATGAGAATTAACATTTTCATCACGTGATCAAAAAATGCCAGCGCTTGCGTCGGGGCAAAACGCATATTGTCTCACTGTTTTATACCAAATATATCAGGGTATTTTTCTTGTTCTGGGCCGATTTTGGCCTACTTGTCGCATGCCAGGAAGTCAGTTCTTTAAATAGTTTTTACTGTTTAGAAAAAATTTATTACTAAACTATCGAAGAATTTGTTTTGGTATAAAACAGTTCGATAAACTCCAAATATCGCTCATTATGCCCTCAATTACCCACAATGCATTGTAGTAAGGTGTCCACAAGAATAAAATTAGCCAGATTGATCAGCTGTTTTTTTGTTGACGTCGCCATCTTGGTTCTGCGACATTGTTTGTATCGTTGTTGGTGATTGGTTAACGTTCAGACCGATATTTTATTTCCAAACTTGAAATGCTGCGTCGCTAACATTAAAAAGAGCAGTTGTGTTTTTAATATGTGTTGTTTTAAACAGTTATTTGAAGTTTATCAAATAGTTTTAAGATTAATTTTTTTTATGTTCCGAATACGAGCTGTTCTTGCTATGTTTCTTTATCATTTTTTATTTTTTTACCCGGTTACCTTACAGTCGAAGTTCAAAATTATGGCGCATTTTATGAGAACCAAAAGTGTGATTACGCTTATATAATGATATGCAAGTCAAGTACGCTCGCTTTGAGGTACCTCTGCGGTGACTTCGGGTAAGATTCAACAACCCACAAGTCTTCATTAGGATTTGCTCAAGACCCCGAAGCCCAACGGTAATGACATACAACTTCTGTGCCACGCTTTCTTTCAAAGAGAAGAATACGGAAATAACACAAATCTCCCGCAATGTGATATTTGTTTGCACACAGGAAGCATAGGTTACAAAAAGCGACAATTCATTTTGTAATTATCCGCCAAAAACATTTGAACTGATATGTCACAAAAGGTATGAAAAAATTGAAAGTAAAATATTGTGGCTGTGCGATGGAGAGCTGACAGAATTGCTTAGAGTCGATCTTAATTGATGATAACAAAATATTAACTTTTGATTAAAATTTACAAGCCAGATACACATTTGCCAACCCTTTCGATTTTCTTTTCAATTCCACTACTTTCGAGCTAACCGTTCGTTCTCACCCCGGACACAGAATAAATTTACACCTAATCCTGTATCTATGAATCATTTGAGTATACATTTTACAAATAATCTATAACCCCTTCATTTACATTTCTGGTCATTTGACTTTGGTCACATGACATTTCAAGGCCGGAACGTAAACAAACATTTGACAGGTGAGTCTGGAAGCTAACTCGTCCGCCCTTTAACGTAGAAATAAAAGATATGCAGCCCATATAGAGTTCTCGCTGGGTTCTCAGGAAAGTGTGACTCAGCTGGGTCCAGAAAACTCGGTGGGTTCCGAAAAAGTGAGTCATTTCGTAAAAAATGCCCAAAAAGTGGACAAAAACCCCGCCAACGCAAACCCTGCCATTAAAAATTGTGCCCGTTTTACAAAAAGGGTTCCTGGGGTATGAATTTTCAGCAAATGTTTGGATAATACTGACTGGAATGCTGGATTCGTGGCACAGAACATATGAAGTTGATCCCCTATAGGCGTCGTAGCTCTGACAGCGATAAACCGAGTAATTAGGAGCTGGCTCGGAGCTGATCGTCACGTAGCCCTGTCTCAGCTGCGTCGCCATCATTAAAAAGCCAAATCATATATTCAACAGCTGGTGAGGTTAACCGGAAAATATCTTACAACTGTACACCTCTTTGTACAGTTTGCCAGTTTTTTTTTGTTTTGTTTTGTTTTTGTTTTTTTGGGGGGGGGGAGGGGGATAAACATTGAAGCAGAGAAACTCTGAAACAGAAATCAGTGGAGAAATAAATCAGAATCCCTTTGAAATAGACACAGAGCTATTTGTGTGTTAGAAAACCATATTTGTAATATCATAAATACATTTCTTTTTTTTTTTTGAGAAAATCAACTTTTAATACATCTTCGTTATTTATTTCTTTATGTTTTCCCACTGTAATCCTGCGAATTTCCTCGACTGGACCCTGCGCACTTGAAAAGTGAACTGGGATATTTATGACATTCATTTCTCCAACTGTCTCCTTCTTATGCTCTTCCTTACATTTACTCAGTATATCTCTGTGCCAGAGCTGCGGAGCCTTCCATTGTCCCACTAATTGGGGTCAACTTCATATATACTGAGGCACAAATCATGTATACTATTCCCCAGTATTTAAACAGTTACTGAAAGCTCATGCAAAGGAAAAGTTCCGCTGGGATTAGGCCCACAGTGGCTAACTATAGTCAGTCAACACTAGTCAGACACTAAAATAGGTGAAAGCGCGAAAGTTGTTCAGAATCATGCCCTTAGCATTTTGGTATACTTATAGCCGCATCGGAGAACTTTTTAAGCTTATCATTTTTTTAGTGCCTGCTGTACAGGATACCACAGTCAGCTGTAAAGGATGTCAAACCTCCCGTTATCGCCTTCAACTAGAGGGAACACATAGTTGCGAAAGGACTTTTTACTGAAGATTTGCATCTTCGTTAAGTCGAAAATAATGTGGCAGGATTCTTCTTCGTGTACATTTCAAGAAAACGAACCTTCTGTTTTGAACCTTGGTATCCATAACTAAGCCAGAGGAGCTATAATCTTTAGATTTGACATCTTCTGTTATTTCAGTTATAGCTTTCGCACGTGGTAAAATAGTAAGGGTCCCCTGGAACTAAATAAGACTGGGTGTTTTGAATTAAATTCGCAGAAAATCTGCGGTTTGAATGAAAGTTATGTCTTTGAATCTTAAAAATTGACGTGCAACTTGGTAGCTTAATCTTAGAGCTTTAAACAAAAACGTTATGCCAGGGAGAGTTGAAACAAGTAACTAATGAAAGGATAAATAAAAATAAAATTGATCGTTGTTACCTTGGCCGTGAACTTTTGTTTGTTCATGAATATGTCTATTCGAGATAATTTTGCCAAGGTGCTTTACTTTTCTTTGAGGAATGCATTGATTTTCATATGGCACTTGAAATTTTTAAAAATTACGTTCACAAAAAATATATGAAGTGTTTGAATGTTACAGACATGGTGCAGTCGAGAAAGCGAGTTTCTTCTGAGAATGAAGAGAGCAAAAGTTAGGAAATTATTGTTACAAGTTTTTGTTTGTTCAAGAAATTATCTATAACTAAGAATGACAAAGAAACCAAGTAACTTAATCAGCAAAATATGTGAGAGGGGAATGCTGCTAGTCTGAATTATTAATGCAATGCAACGTTGTTGTAATGAATTGTTAGAATCAAGAAATTATGTCGTTAAATCCGATGTTTTGTGAGATACTTTGAAACAAGTTTCGGCGAGGACTACAAAGTTACTGCGTCGTTATAACCGAGGCATAATATTTTCATGTACTTAATTATTGCTTAAGATTTTCATGTTAACAAAAGGGGTTTATAATGATATCAAAGAGAAATCGTCCGCCAAACAAAATTTCAAGTGTACATTCAAGTCAAAATGTTAGAAATATTGCAGAAATTTTCAGACCATTCATTTCACTTTAAAGCATTATATGGGATTTTAGAATCAAAGAAGAGGAAACAAAATGACGACACAGTCAATACAGTGAAGGACGGATCTGTGTTTGTTGACCTGCTGACCACTGCAGGCTTTAGGTTAAAGAAAAATAATAAACCCAACGAAATATGTGAGTCACTGGTTGTTTCAAGTGTAAAAATAGAAATTGCTCGAATGTGCGGTTATTTATATACCATAGTGTGGTTTACATATTTACGGAACCAAACAGAAAAAAATGTGAAGTCGAGATTGAAAACAAGCGTATTTTTTCAAGCTCTCAATTAAAATTTTACAGTTTTAAAATCAGAATTTAGGATAAAAAAATCATATTGTCATTCTCTTGATGTTATTTCATTTTTTTATTATCCTTCATCTGAAAAAAATTATTGTACATGTTTAAGGTAAGGAACAGTCTGTGTTTCAAAGGGATCTTGAAAAGGTTCTTAAAAGACACCCGGAATACCCCGAAGTGCTTCGTGAATTCACCGAGGGACTTGTAAACCAGATAGAGGATCCCGTCAGGTGAGCAGAACTTATATCTCAGCGGTAACTTCGTGCAGTGCAAGTAGAAACCAGTTCCCATAGCTTACAGGAGTGGTATTCTGCTCTGTCCTTATTTTTAAGGATGTCCTTATTTTTAAAAATAAGGATAAAAAAGCTATTCTGCTCTATCCTCAAACTTAACAAAGTCTTTTAAAAATAAGGATAAAAATTAAGGATGAACCATCCAATCTCAAGAATAAGGACATCCTTAAAAATAAGGACAGAGCAGAATACCACTCCAGCCCCTCCTCTAAAAACAGAAGTCGACAAATTCGTGTTATTGACTTCAGCGTGATTAACCGATTTTATCTACAGTGGTACATGTGTATAGCTCTGAATGTGGGAAAAGTGTTAACATACCGAAAAGAAGCAATTTCATCCAACTACATTGCCCGATTCAAGGAAAAAAATTAAGTACGACGTACTTTCTGACTGATACGGGCGTCGGAAGGCTATATGTTATGCGCCTAACAATTTCAGGTTTCGCTGGTGCCTGTGCTCAAGCATCCTCCCGCCGGACGAGGAGATCGGGTATGTGCACTTCCTCAAGCTACCCCCCCCCCCCGTCCCCACCCCGTGCCAGGAAATCTGAGGCAGTTTATAGATAAAATTCACATTTGTGTAGAAAGCGGTCCTGTTTTGATAGCTATAGTAATCGTAATAAATTGCATCCTTCTAAAGCAGTGTATTTTCAGTGGTATTGCCGAACGATTTATAGTTAGTAAATTATTTGCAATCACATATTTTTTCAAGCAACCAAATCTCCCATACGGTTGGGTAGTTTATACAGCAACCAGGTCACACCACCCAGCTGTATCATGATTGGTCACAGGACGACCTGGCGACGCTTTCGATATGAAGTTGTGACCAGTTTGTTGTTGTAGAGTGAATGGCTACACGCAGGACAGCTTGCTTCGCCTATTGTTAGGAATCGATGACATTCAGGTGATTGGCCCTTGAATTTCCTTCACAGGCGGGGTTGGTTTGAGATGTTTTTGGTAAAACTTCTTTATTTTACATTACTTCCCCGCCATTGGATGATGGGGGGGGGGGGGGGGAGTGCTTACTGCAGCAATCTTTAGAATCACTTATCCTTAATCAGGGAAAGACCGTTGGAATTACAACGACACTTATTGTGCTAAGTTTATGCAAACTGCGGAGAATTTAAATCGAGCGTTTTTTTTTTTTTTTTTTTTTTTTTTTTTTTTTTTTTTTTGGTGTAATGTACAGTATGCCGATAGTTCAGTGGAGTAACTGAGACAAAACGCCTACTTCAGCCCACGGCACAAGATCCCTCACATTAACCTATGCTTATTCATATGAAAAGGGTTTCTGTTTACAGCCTGCAGTGATCAACGTCATGCTTGAAAAACTGGCGGAATTCACGTGCGAGGAAGAGTATGTCCTATCAGTTTGTCAGAGTTTGTCGAAGTATTCGTGAACTTGTTGGGAGCAACAGTAGAAAATAAATGCCCTATGCTTCGACTGCACATAAATTGAACTTAGAAAGAAAATGTAACAGAAATCAGTAAAATGTGTGTTCAGAAAGGTGCTAAATGTCATTTTATGGGAAAAAAGACATCAAAGGAAAGAAAGACATAAATGAATAAAATTATAAAAGCAGTAATAATGGTGAACGTGTTACGGATGTTGACAGCAATATAGTGGGAGGGGAGAAGGTGAACATGCCACATCTCATCGTGAGTCAGCTGCGCTGGCTGGATAGAATCATAAACGGCAAGGTAACGACTGTGCTACAGCTGCCGTCTGGCTTCACTCAAAGCCCGGTTCAAAATTGTGCTTTAAATTAAGGGGTTTGGACCGCCACGTTCTAATCTCGTTTGCAGAAAGAAGCCCATCAAATCCTTAAGGGTGTTGCTACATTAAGTGATAATTAACTGTATTTTGAAACAGAAGTATTCTTTCTAATTAACTTGATAAAAATCAGGGTAAAATTGATTGTAACTTATACGCTTGATTGTCGTGCTTTTTCTTGAATTATTTGGCTTCAGATCGACCACGGAGCCATTTGCTTATTATTCTACAAGGCGAATTTGTTCCAGGAAACTTTTACAAGGGTTGGCCGAGATTTCTTATATATAGGGATTACTAGGGATACAAGGGATGACATTCTCTCAGAAATCGCCATGTTTCATACTTGTGCTATTGGCGTGCTATTCACAGTAATTCTGTTTGTCTCAACAATTTGTCAGGACTTATTGGAGAAGTTATTTGAGGTAATAAGCATCAGTCCGGTGGATATACAGCGGGAGATGATTAGTGCTCTGCCGGAGATTGTCGATGACGTACAACACTCGGAAGTTGCCTCACGCCTCAGGTAATAGTACCGCGGTAAGCTGCCGTTGCTATGCTGTCTACGATTGGTGTAAAAATTATGGGAGAGAATGTTGATACATGTCTATATTTCTCCATTCCGTGGTTGGATTGTGAGGACGACGGCAGTCTTTTGTTGGGATGTTAGGGAGTTGCTGAAGGAGAGCAGCGAGCTGGCGGTGTCCGTGCTGGAGTCCCTGGGAAACCTGCACCTGCAGGCGGAGCACCTGGGCGAGGTGCGCGACACGGTGGTGCGCACGTTGCCTTCGGCTCAGCTCGCCGACCTGCCCGTCGTTGTCAAGTTCCTGCTGCAGACGGTTGCCAGCTACGACGACGCTCTGGAGGTGAGTGGCTGTATAGTGCCTTGCTGTGGAAGTAGGTACAGTGCCTAGTGTACGGCTGAATCGGTTAGTGTCTTTCTGAAGAGGTAGGTCAGTACACAGGGGCAGGCCGGAGAAGTAATGCAGGTAAAGTAGGTAAAGTAGGTAGTACAGGTAAGTCAGTTCGTTGTGTCAGGTCGTACAGGTAAGTCAGTGGTTAGTGTCAGGTCGTATAGGTAAGTCAATCCGCTGTGTCAAGTCGTACAGGTAGTTGAGTGTGTTGTGTCAGTTCGTACAAGTAAGTCAGTGCGATTTTGTCAGGTCGTACAGGTAAGTCAATGCGAAGTGTCAGCGCGCACATATAAGTCAGTTCTTAATGTCAGGTCGTGCAGGTTAGTCACTGCGTTGTGTATGTCGTACAGGTAAGTCATTGCGTAGACTCGGATGTGGCAGGTAAGTCAGTACAGTTAAGTCAATAGGTTGGGTCAGGTCGTACAGGTAAGTAAGTGCGTAGGGTCAGGTCGTACAGATAAGTCCGTCCGTGGTGACAAGTTTTACAGGTAAGTCAGTGTATTGTGTCATATTGTGCAGGTAAGTCAGTGCGTAGTGTCAGGTCGTGCAGGTAAGTCAGTTTCGCAGTGTTAAGACGTACAGGTAAGTCAGTGCGTTGTGTCATATCGTACAGGTAAATCAATGCGTTGGGTGAGGTCGTACAGGTAAGCCAGTTCGTTGTGTTATATCGTGGAGTTAAGTGTCAGTGCATAGTGTCAAGTCTTACAGGTAATTCAGTGCGTAGTGTCAGGTTGTACAGATAAGACAGTGAGTTGTGACAGGTCATACAGGTAAGTCAGTGCATAGTATCAGATCGTGCAGGTAAGTCAGTTTCGTAGTGTTAGGACGTACAGATAAGTCAGTGCGTTGTGTCAGGTCGTTACAGGTAAGTCAGTGCATTGTGTCAGGTCGTTACCGGTCAGTGGGTACATAGCGTCAGGTCGTACAGGTTAGTCTGTGCATTATGTCAGGTCATAGTGTCAGACTTGAGCGATATGTCAGTGCGTAGTGTCAGGTCGTTCAGGTAAGTCAGTGCGTAGTGCCAGGTGGAACAGGTATGTCAGTGCGTAGTGTGATGTCGTGCAGTTAAGCCGGTTCTTGGTGTCATGTTGTACAGTTACATCAGTGTAGTGTCAGGTCGTACAGATTGGTAGTGTCATGATGCACAGGTAAGTCAGTTTGTAGTGTCCAGTCGTCCAGATAATTCAGTGCGTAGTGTCAGGTCGTACAGATTGGTGAGTGCGTGGTGTCAGTTCGTACAGGTAAGCCAGTTCTTAATGTCAAGGCCTACCGGTAAGTCAGTGCGTGTGCCAGATCGTACAGGTAAGTCAGTTTGTAGTGTCAGGTCGGATAGGTACCTCAGTGTGTTGTATCAGTTCGTACAAGTAAGTCTGTGCGTAGTGTCATGTCATACAGGTGAGTTAATGCGTACTGTGAAGTCGGACAGGTAATTCAGTGGGTAGTGTAAGGTCGTACAGATAAGTCATTGCGTTGTGTCAGGTCATACAGGTAAGTCAGTGCGTTGTGTCTGGTCGTACAGGTAAGTCAGTGCGTTGTGTCAAGTCGTATAGGTAAATCAGTGTGTTTTGTCAAGTTGTACAGGTAAGTTAGTGCATAGTGTCAGATCGTGCAGGTAAGTCAGTTTCGTAGAGTTAGGACGTACAGGTAAGTCAGTTCGTTGTGTCAGGGCGCTACAGGTAAGTTACTGCATTGTGTCAGGCCGTTACCGGTCAGTGGGTACATTATCGTCAGGTCGTACAGGTTAGTCTGTGCATTTATGTCAGGTCGTAGTGTCATACTTGAGCGATATGTCAGTGCGTAGTGTCAGGTCGTACAGGTAAGTCAGTGCTTAGCGTCAGATAGTACAGGTAAGTCAGTTCGTTGTGTCAGGTCGTACAGGTAAGTCAGTTGGTAGTGTCAGGTCGGGTAGGTAAGTCAGTCCGTTGTGTCAAGTCGTACAGGTAAGTGAGTGTGTTGTGTCAATTCGTACAAGTAAGTCAGTGTCAGGTCGTACAGGTCAGTCAGTGCAAAGTTTCACCGCGTACATATAAGTCAGTTCTTAATGTCGGGTCCTGCAGGTTAGTCACTGCGTTGTGTATGTCGTACAGGTAAGTCATTGCGTAGAGTCGGATGTGGCAGGTAAGTCAGTTGGTAGTCTGTTGTCGTACAGTTAAGTCAATAGGTTGGGTCAGGTCGTACAGGTAAGTAAGTGCGTAGGGTCAGGTCGCACAGATAAGTAAGTCCGTGGTGTGAAGTTTTACAGGTAAGTCAGTGTGTTGTGTCATATCGTGTAGGTAAGTCAGTGCGTAGTGTCAGGTCGTGCAGGTAAGTCAGTTTCGTAGTGTTAAGACGTACAGGTAAGTCAGTGCGTTCTGTCATATCGTACAGGTAAGTCAATGCGTTGGGTGAGGCCGTACAGGTAAGTTAGTCCGTTGTGTTATATCGTGGAGTTAAGAGTCTATTGTCAACTCGTACAGGTAATTCAGTGCGTAGTGTCAGGTTGTACAGATAAGACAGTGAGTTGTGACAGGTCGTACAGGTAAGTCAGTGCGAAGTGTCAGGTTGTACAGGTAAGACAGTGAGTTGTGAGATCGTACAGGTAAGTTACTGCGTTGTGTCATATCGTACAGGTAAGTTAGTGCATAGTATCAGATCGTGCAGGTAGTCAGTTTCTTAGTGTTAGGACGTACAGATAAGTCAATGCGTTGTGTCAGGTCGTTACAGGTAAGTCACTGTGTTGTGTCATATCGTACAGGTAAGTCAATACGTTAAGTGAGGTCGTACAGGTAAGTCAGTGCGTTGTGTCATATCGCACAGGTAAGTTAATGCGTTGTGTCATTACGTACAGGTAAGTCAATGCGTTGGGTGAGGTCGTATAGTAAGTTAGTCCGTTGTGTTATATCGTGGAGTTAAGTGTCTATTGTCAAGTCCTACAGGTAATTCAGTGCGTAGTGTCAGGTTGTACAGAAAAGACAGTGAGTTGTGAGGTCGTACAGGTAAGTCAGTGCGTTGTGTCATATCGTACAGGTAGGTTAGTGCGTAGTGTCAGGTCGTACAGGTAAGACAGTGAGTTGTGAGGTCGTACAGGTAAGTCAGTGCGTTGTGTCATATCGTACAGGAAAGTTAGTGCATAGTATCAGATCGTGCAGGTAAGTCAGTTTCGTAGTGTTAGGATGTACAGGTAAGTCAGTGCCGTGTCAAGTCGTATAGGTAAATCTGTGTTTTGTCATGTCGTACAGGTAAGTTAGTGCGTTGTGTCATATCGTGGAGGTAAGTCAGTGAATAGTGTCAAGTCGTATAGGTAGCTGCACGTAGTTTCAGTTTGTACAGGCAAGTGAATGCGAAGTGTCCGTTCGTACAGATAAGTCAGTGCGTTGTGTCATATTATACAGGTCAGTACGTAGTATCAAATCGTGCAGGTAAGTGAATTTCGTAGTGTTAAAATGTACAGGAAAGTCAGTGCGTTGTATTAGGTCGTACGGGTAAGTGAGTGCGTTGTGTCAAGTCGTACAGGTATATCAGTGTGCTTTGTCATGTCGTACAGGTAAGTTGGTGGGTTGTGTCAGGTCGTAGTGTCATACTTCAGCGATGTCAATTCGTAGTGTCAAGACGTTCAGGTATGTGAGTACATTGTGTCATACAAGTCATACAAGTAAGTCAGTTCTTAGTGTTAGGTCGTACGGATAAGTCATTGCGCAGTGTCGGGGCGTGCAGGTAAGGCATTTTCGTAGTGTTAGGTCCTGCGGATAAGTCAGTGCGTTTTGTCAGGTCGAACAGGTGAGTCATTGCGTTGTGTCAGGTTGTACGGGTAAGTCAGTACGTTTTGTCATGTTGTACAGGTAAGTCAGTGCGGAGTGCCAGCGCGTACAGGTAAGTCAGTTCAAAATGCCAGGTCGTACAGGTAAGTCACTGAGTTGTGCTATGTCGTTCAGGTAAGTCAGTGCGTAATGTGATGTTTAACCGGTATGTCAGTGCGTAGTGTCAATACGGGCAGGTAAGTCAGTTTGGTAGTGGTAGGACGTACAGGTAAGTCAGTGCGTTGTGTCAGGTCGTACAGGTGTGCGAGTATAGCGTCAATGACATTCTTGTTCATATCTATAAACTTTTGTGTGTCAATCGAAACTCGTTTGTTGTCTTGTATTTGTTATTTAGATAAGCAGTTAATAAAATCAAAAATAAATATTATTTCAGCTTATTTTTACATGGAGGAGATGGGGGAGGAGGACGGGGTAGGTGTTTCAAAAGGTGCCAGTGCTTGTATTGAAAAATGCTTGGTAGAGAGCCGATGACGCGGTTTTTTTTAGATCCCAGCGCGTCGCAAAATTATGTCGCACAGGTAAGTCAGTGCGAAGTGTCAGGTCTTTCAGGTAGGTCTGCGTTGCGTAGTGTCAGGTAATTCAAGCAAGTGAGTACGTTGTTTTTTCAAGTCGTACAGGTTAGTCAGTTCTTAGTGTCAGGTCGTACAGTTAAGTCAGTGCGTTGTCTCAGGTGGTACAGGTAAGTCAGTGGTTAGTTTCATTACGGGCAGGTAAATAGGTCCGCTGTGTCAAGTCGTACAGGTAGGTGAGTGTGTTGTTTCAGGTCAGCGGCTAAGTCAGTGCGTAGTGTCAGGTCGTACGGATAAGTCAGTGCGTTGTGTCAGATCGTACAGGAATGTCAGTGCGTTGTCTCAGGTCGCACAGGTAAGTCAGGACGTTGTGTAAGGTCGCACAGTCAACTGAGTACATTGTGCAAGACCCCGGCAATAAGTCGTTTCTTGCGTCAGGTGGTACGGGTAAGTCAGTGCGTTGTGTCCGGTCGTACAGGTGGGTCAGTGCGTTGTGTCAGGTCGTACAGGTAAGTCAGTGCATAGTGTAATGTCGTACAGGTAAGTCAGTTCTTAGCGTCGGGTCGTACAGGTTAGTCAGTGCGTAGTGTTCAGGTCGTACAGGGAAGTCAGCGCGTTGTCTCAAGTCGAACAGGTAAGTCAGTGGGTAGTTTTAGGTCGGGCAGGTAAGTCGGTTTGCTGTGTCAAGTCTTGCAGGTAAGTCAGTGTGTTGCTTCTGGTCGTGCGGATAAGTCAGTGCGTAGTGTCAAATCGTACAGGAAGGTCAGTGCGTTGTGTCAGGTTGTACAGTCAAGTCATGACGTTGTGTAAGGTCGTACATGCAAGTGCGTATTGTCATGTTTTACAGGTACGTGAGTTTATAGTGTCAGATCGTCCAGGTAAGTCAGTTCGCAGTGTCAGATCGTACAGGAAAGTGAGTGCGTAGTGTCAGGTTGTACAGGTAAGTCAGTGCGTAGTTTGATGTCGTACAGGTAAGTCAGTGCTTAGTGTTATGTTGTACAGGTAAGTCACTTTTTAGTGTCAGATCGTCCAGGTAACTCCATGTGTAGTGTCAGATCGCACAGTCAACAGAGTACATTGTGTCAGACCGCGGCAATAAGTCGTTCCTTGTGTCAGGTTGTACCGGCAATTAAAGATATTCAGTGGGTTGTGTGAGGGCGTACAGATAAGTCAGTGTGTTGTGCCAGTTCGTACAGCTAAGTCCGTGTATCAGTTCATACAGACACAGTGTAAGTGTATCATAGATTTCAGTCCGTGCGTAGTTTCAGGTCGTACAGGCAAGTCAGTTTCGTAGTGTTAGGTTGCACGGGTAAGTTCGTGCGTTGGGTCAGGTCGAACAGGTAAATCAGTGCATTTTGTCAGGTGGTACAGGTAAATCAGTGCGTAGTGTCGGGTCTTTCAGCTGAGTCAGTGTGTAGTTTTCAGGTCGTACAGGTAAGTCTGTGCGTTTTGTCATGTCGTACAGTAAGTCAGTGCGTAGTGTCACAAGTAAGTCAGTGCGTTTTGTCATGTCGTACAGGTAAGTCAGTTCGTAGTGTCATTTCGTAGAAGTAGATCAGTGTCAGATAAGTGAGTGCGTTGTGTCATGTTTTATCGGTATGTCAGTGTGTGGTGTCAATATGGGCAGGTAAATCAGTTTCGCAGTGTTATGACGTACAGGTAAGTCAGTGCGTTGCGTCAGGTCGTACAGTTGAATGAGTATAGAGTCAATGGCATTCTTGTTCATATCTATAAACTTTTGTGTGTCAGTCGAATCGCCGTTAATAAAATCAAAACTAAATGTTACTACAGCTTATTTTTGCATGGAGGAGGTTGGGGGGAGGTAGGTGTTTCAAAAGGTACCAGTACTTGTATTGAAAAATGCTTGGTAGAGAGTCTGTGACGCGGTTTTTTAGATCCCACCGAGTCACATGTGTGACGCGGTTTTTTGGAAGGCCAGCGCGAACGCTGACGTCATGTCGTACAGGTAAGCCAATGCGTAGTGTGAGGTCTTTCAGGTAAGTCTGCATTGTATCAGGTCGTAAGGTAAATCAGTGTGTTCTGTCATGTCGTACAGGTAAGTCAGTGCGTTGTGCCACGTCGTTGTGTCGGGACGTACAGATAAGTCAGTGCGTTGTCTGAGGTCAAACAGGTAAGTCAGTGCGTTATGTCATGTCGAACAGGTAAGTCAGTGCGTTTTGTCAGGGGTTACTGGTAAATGAAAACGTAGTGTCGGGTCCTTCAGGTGAGTTATTGCGTAGTATCATGTCGTACAGGTCAAACTGCGTAGTGTCAGGTAGTTCAGGTAAATGAGTACGTTGTGTCGAGTCGTACAGGTAAGTCAGTGCGTAGTGCCAGGTGGTACAGGTAAGTCAGTGCATAGTGTGATGTACAAGTAAGTCAGTTCTTAGTGTCAGATCGTACAGGTACGTCAGTGCGTTCTGTTATGTCATACGGGTAAGCCAGTCAGTTGTTACATGTGGTCAGTGAGTACATAGTGTCAAGCCGTACAGTAAATCAGTGCGTAGTGTTCAGGTCGTACAGCAAATCGGGGTAGTGTCAGGTCGGGCAGGTAAGTCGGTCCGCTGTTTCAAGTCGTACAGGTAGGTCTGTGTTGTTTCAGGTCGTACTGGTAAATCATTGCGTAGTGTCAGGGTGTGCAGGTGAGTCAGTTTCGTAGTGTTAGGTCGTACGGGTAAGTCAGTGCGTTGGGTCAGGTCGTATAGATAAGTCGGTGCGTTGTTTCAGTTCGTACAGGTAAGTCAGTGCGTAGTGTCTGGTCGTACTGGTGAGTCAGTTCTTAATGTCAGGTCGTACAGGGAAGTCAGTGGATAGGGTTAGGTCGTACAGGTAATTCAGCCCGGTGTGTCAAGTCGTGCAGGTCAGTGTGTTTTGTCAGGTCGTACAGGTATTTCAGTGCGTAGTGTCAGGCTGTGCATATAAATCTGTTTCGTAGTGTTATTTGGTACAGGTAAGTCTGCGTTGTGTCAGGTTGTACAGGTAAGTCAGTGCGTAGTGTCAGGTTGCACAGGTAAATCAGTGTGAAGTGTCAGATCGCACGGTCAACTGATTGCATTGTGTCAGGCCGCGGCAATAAGTCGTTCGTTGCGTCAGGTCGTACAGGTAAGTCAGTGCGTAGTATTTTGTAGTACAGGTAAAATTGCATTCTGTCAGGGCGTAAAGGTATTCAGTGCGTTGTGTGAGAGCGTACAGGTAAGTCAGTGTGTTGTGCCAGTTCGTACAGCCATGTCCGTTTATCAGTTCATGCAGGTACAGTGTAAGTGTATCGTAGAGATCAGTCCGCGCGTAGTTTCAGGTCGTACAGGCCAGTCAGTTTCCTAGTGTCAGGTCGTACATGTAATTCAGTGCGTAGTGTCAGATCGTACAGGTAAGTGAGTGCGTTGTATCAGTTCGTGTAGGTAAGTCAGTTCTTAATGTCAGGTCGGACAGGTAAGTTAGTGGGTTGTGTCAGGTCGTAGTGTCATACTTCAGCGATAAGTCAATGCGTATTGTCACGTCGTTCAGGTAAGTGAGTACGTTTTGTCAGCTGTACAGGTAAGTCAGTTCGTAGTGTCAGCTCGCACAGATACGTCAGTGCGTAGTGTCAGGTCGTACCGGTAAGTTAGTGCGTAGTGTCACGTCATACTGGTAAATCATTGCGTTGTGTCAGGTGGCACAGGTAAGCCGGTGCGTTGTCTCAGGTCGGGCAGGTAAGTCAGTCCGCCGTGTCAAGTCGTACAGGTAACTGCGTTGTGTCAGGTCGTACAGGTAAGTCGGTGCGTTGTATCAGGTCGAACAGGTAAGTCAGTGCGTTTTGTCACGTGGTACAGGTAAGTCAATGCGTAGTGTCGGGTCCCTCAGGTGAGTGTGTTTGTAGTGTCAAGTCGTACAGGTAAGTCAGTGCGTAGTGTCAGGTGGTACAGGTAAATCAGTGCGTAGTGTTATGTCGTACAGGTCATTCAGAGCGTAGTTTCAGGTTGTACATTTAAATCAGTGCATTGTTGCAGGTCGTACAGATCAATCAGTGCGTAGTTTAAAATTGTACAGGTAAGTCAGTGCCTAGTGTCAAGGCGTACATGTAAGTCAGTGCGTAGTGTCAGGTCGTACAGTTAAGTCATTGCTTTGTGTTATGTCGTACAGGTAAGTCAGTGCGTTTTGTCATGTCGTACAGGTAATTCAGTGCCTTATGTCAGATCGTACAGGTAAGTCAGTGCGTTATGTCAGATTATACAGGTAAGTCAGCGCGTTGTCAGGTCGTGCAGGTAAGTCAGTGCTTTGTCTCAGGTCGTGCAGGTAAGTAAGTAGTGTCAGGTCGGGCAGGTAGGTCAGTGAGTAGCGTCAGGTCGTGCATGTAAGTCAGTGCGTTTTGTCATGTCGTAAGGTAAGTCAGTGCGAAGTGTTAGCACGTGCATGTAAATCAGTTCTTAATGTCAGATTGTACAGGTTAGTCACTGCGGTGTGTCATTTTTTGATTAAACGCGCCGTGTTGGCAGCAAGCAGGAGAAAAGTTAATACTTATATTTTTGTCAACTAAGAGAGGAAACAGTCAACTAAATCCTATAATTCTTATATCAGCTTCAACTGGAATATACAAAGAGCATTTTAAAAATAGTTTTACGTTGCTAAAATAATTTTTAAAAAAGTGACTTTTATTGAATTTTTTGTGAACGATCTTATGAAAACATAGTCTACCATATATGGATATTGATTTTATCAAGGACACATTTTGCCAGGGATTAAATTGAATACCTAGTGACATGATTCACACGCAGCTTGCCATTCTAGTCATAATGTGCTTTGACAGTAGAATCACTTATACCAGGTGTGAAATATTTAGAATAGGCAATAGAACTAGGGGCTTGCCCCTTGATTTACCAAATGATTCTATTGACATAATCGCTGAAAACGAATTGACCAAAACCAGAGGCAAACGGACCGGCATTCACAGATTTGGCAAAAAGGGCGGGTGTTATCTTCAACCCAGAAACCGTAGTCTGGTACACATGAAGCCTGCAGTAATTCCCGAACATTCCGATATTATTGTGCTAAACGCACAGTCGGCCTGCAACAAAGCCGACTATATTTCGGATTTAATATCTTCCAAGAACACTGATGTTATATGCATCTGTGAAACATTGATAACACCTGACAATATTCATACCTGTAATCAGATCACACCAATTGGATACGTGTCACGCCATGTACCATGACTGGACAAAAAGGGGGTGGTGTGGCCGTTATTTGCAAATCTTCATATAATCTCAGCACACTACAGTCAATCAAATACGATAGTTTTGAACACGTGGCAGTGCATCTGAACTCTGATTCAGACTACGTAACAGTGATTTGTCTCTATCGGCCGCCAGGGGTAGCAAGCGGTCTATTTTACTCAGAATTTACGGGACTTCTAGAACACTATGCACTTAGCAAAGATAGATTAATTCTATGCGGTGACTTGAATATTTATACTGACATCGAAAATAACCCAGCAACGGTCAAGCTTATCAATATCTTGGGTAGTTTTCAGTTAACACAGCATGTGCACACACCCACCCACATGTCCGGCCATAGTCTGGATCTCGTTATCACTCGAGACAATGACCCATTGGTAACAGCGCCAGTGGCTACTGACCTGGTATCGGATCACATGATGGTTACTTTCAAATATCCCTTCGGACGGCTACTGTTCGAATCTAAAGTTATTTCATACCGAAAAATAAAAGCCATAGACCTATCTCGGTTTCGACAGGATATTTCTAGAATAAGCAGTTCCCTCAATGCCGACATGGATGTTGATGCCGCAGTAGACCACTATACCTCGTCATTAATACAAATCTTGGATAAACACGGTCCAACGAAACAAAAACAGACTAAACTTAGACCCCTACAACCATGGTATGGACAATGACAACAGAAAAAACAGTACAGACGCAAACTAGAACGTGCACGGCTAAAACACCCATCTGCAACTAACTTGTCAAAACTCAACAGTCAGAAAAACAAGACACAACACGTCATCAGCAAGAAGAAAAAACAGTTTTTTAACGCAGCAATTCCAGAACATGAAACAGACCCCAAAGCCCTTTTTCATTTAGTAAACAAAATCTGCAATCAGCAGTGAACAACCAGATATTCAACGTCTGAAAATAACGAAAGTCCTGCAAGTGAACTTTTTCAAAACCAAAATAGACAAAATAAGTGAGTTTCTGGATAATTCTACAGAGCACAAGAAGGACATTCCGATCCCTACTTGCCAACAAGAGTTCACAAAATGTACTTTCTCTAGTTTCACGGCTTTGACAAATGAGCAGATTAAAAAGTATGTTCTAGCGTCTCCAACGAAATCTTGCTCACTTGACCCAATACGTAGATGACGTAGATGCGTAGATGAACTCTTGGCTTCCATATCAATCATAATGAACAGAACACTTTCGGAAGGATACATGCCTAGAAAGATGAAAGAGGCATTGATAACACCAGTTCCAAAAAAAGCTAACGACATCATATAAGAATTTTCGGCCGATTTCAAACCTACCCTTCATTTCCAAAGTCATTGAATGAATAGCAGTCGACCAGCTTACTACCTATTGTGAACAACATAAGGTGAATCCGCATACAGGCGCAACCACAGCACGGAAACAGCGTTGTTGCGAGTAACAAACGACATTTTAAATAACACGGACCATGGAAAAATTACCCTACTCACCCTCTTGGATCGATACCATTCCACACAATATATTTGTAGATCGCCTAGAAACATTATTTGGAATAAATGGGTCGGCAAAATCTTGGTTTCAATCTTACTTCAAAGACAGGTTTCAGAGCGTTCAAGTCAACAATGTAAAGTCAAGACCTGCAGCTTACCACTGGAATGCCATAAGGCTATACAACACTGCTGGGCAGTACCATCCGTTTACTTTTAGTACTGTTTCATATGTTTGCCCGACGATATACAATTATACAAGGAGCTAAATCCAAACTACATAGATTCCCAAAACGCAGTCAAAGCTTTGTTAGAATAATGCATTGAATCCGTGTCACGATGGATGACTCAAAATCGCCTGAAATTAAATTGTGACAAAACGGAATTTATGCTGATCGGTTCTAAGCGCCAACTATCGAAAATGTCGTACAATAGTATAAGAGTGGATGATGAAGACATTAGCGCTAAGGCGTGCTTCCGTGATCTCGGAGTTATGATTGACAGTAAAGTAAACATGTCGTCTCACGTACAGCATATTATTCGTAAAGGTTATGCAAACATACGCCTTGTGTGATCCATACAGCCATACCTGACTGAAGATGCAACACGAACACTTGTTGAGGCATTAATCACATCACAATTACATTACTGCAATGGTACTTTATACGGTATTCATGAATGCCTTTTGGATAAATTACAGCGCCTACAAAATGCAGCGGCCAGACTAGTTTTAGGTCTGAGAAAGCATGACCACATAAGCTTTGGATTATTTAAAATTCACTAGTTGTCCGTCTGTTACAGGATACAGTTCAAAATTGCCCTTATTATGTGCAAAACTCTGAATGGAAAATTGCCCGATTACCTCCGCGAACTGTTAATCGTGCAACAGAACACACGATTGCTACGCTCAAATCCACAAATCCTTCTTAGAGTTCCGAAGACTAAATTGAAAACCACCGGTGACCGTGCATTTTCCCATGCAGCTCTTCTGGTATGGAATCAGATTCCCAATTCAATAAAGAGTACCGAAATTGTTGATATTTTTAAGAAAAAACTTAAAACACACTATTTTACCAAGGCGTTTCCAGAATTTTGCTCCTGTTAATCTGCTTGTAAAGCGCACTGAGCAAGTTTACCACTTGATTTTGCGCTATATAAAAGCTATAATGATGATGATGTCGTACAGGGAAGTCGGGTCGGGCAGGTAAGTCTGTGGTCGTACAGTTAAATCAGTACGTCTATATCAGGTCGTACAGGTAAGTAAGTGCGAAGGGCCAGGTCGTACAGGTAAGTCAGTCCGTGGTGTCAAGTCTTACAGGTAAGTCAGTATGTTGTGTCATATCGTGCAGGTAAGTCAGTGCGTTGTGTCAGGTCGTGCAGCAGGAATTACACAACATGACCTGCAACAGGGTGGCGGTGTCGTTAAACCAATCAAATAACTAACTAACTAACTAACAGGTCGTGCAGGTAAGTCAGTTTCGCAGTGTTAGGACGTACAGGTAAGTCAGTGCGTTGTGTCATATCGTACAGGTAAGTCAGTGTGTCGTGTCAGGGCTTGCGGGTAAGTCAGTTTCGTGGTGTTTGGTCATACGGGTAAGTCAATGCGTTGTGTCAGGTCGTACACGTAAGTCAGTGTGTTGTGTCAGGTTGTACAGGAAAGTCAGTAAGTCAGTGCCTGTCTGATCGCCTGATCGTACAGGCAAGTCAGTTCCAAGTGTCCGGTCGTACAGGCAAGTCAGTTCCTGGTGTCCGGTCGTACAGGTAAGGGAGTGTGTTGTGTCAAGTCGTACAGGTAAGTCAGTTAGTAGTGTCAAATCGTACAGGTAAGTTTATGCGTAGTGTCAGGTCGTGCAGGTAAATCAGTTCGTAGTGCCGGGTCGTACAGGTAAGTCAGTGCTTTGTGTCAGGTCGTACAGGTAAGTGAGTGCGTAGTGTCGTGTCGTACAGGTAAGTGAGTGCGTTGTGTCAGGTCGCAGAGGTAAGTCAGTGCAGTGACTTGGCATCAGGTTGTTTGTGAGATTAGGAAGAAACTGTTCTTTTGTGACAAATGTACCGGGGGTTTCCGAAAAAAAGCCCCGGGGCTTCTATTTTTTTTAGTCCAGTCGCGATCTGATTAATTGGCAGTATAGTTTATGGCTCAACTAGACCATCATATCTCAAGATGCTAGAACCGATACAGAATCAAGGCTTAAGAATATGTTTAAATGCCTTTAGAACATCCCCAGCCGACAGTTTACACGTTGAGGCAAATGAACAACCTCTCAATATACGGCGGTTAAAACTTGCCATGCAGTATTGTATAAAACTTTACGCCAATAGAAATAACCCTACTCATCAGATTGTTTTCGGATCACATTATGCGGATAGAGGTACCAATGCTATCCCGCCCTTTGGAACTAGGATTATACCACACCTGCAAGAAGCAGGTATAATCGTTGAATCTGTTGCAAATTACAAAATACCTAACCAACCCCCTTGGAAGTTAACGAAACCTGTGGTCTTGAAGACTCATTCTGAGTCCACAAAAGAACGAACTAACCCGTGTGTATTTCAGTCAAAATTTGCAGAATTAAAGGATAATTATAATGACTACCATTTCATATATACCGATGGTTCAAAACTTGAGGACAAGGCTGCAGCAGCTATTGTCACAGAAAATAATACATTCAGAACCAGGCTGTCTGATGGGTCTTCTATTTTCTCTGCAGAAGTTAGAGCCCTGCAGCTAGCTATGCAAATTGTCAAGATTAGCCGCTACAAAAAATTCATATTGTGCGTGGACTCCATGTCAGTGCTTGAACCACTAGAAAAGTTACAGGTATCCAACCCAATAATTTTGGACTTGATAGAAAAACACGACGAAGTGGTAAAAGCTGGCAAAGAGATAATATTTTGTTGGGTACCGAGCCACGTTGGAATCCCGGGCAACGAGGCAGCCGACAAAGGCGCCAAAGAAGCGTTAAACCAAGACTGCTCAGATTTCCTTATACCGTCATCAGATTTTAAGTGCCATATTTCTAGATATGTCAAAAATCTATGGCAACAATATTGGGATGAACAAACCAACAATAAGCTATACCAAATTAACCCTGTGGTAGGGCGCAAATTGCCCTCCCTAAATGGCCTTCGCGACGATATGGTAATTCACAGATTAAGAATAGGACATTCTTACACTACTCACAAACACCTCTTAAGAGGTGAACCACCACAACCCGAATGTATAAGTTGTCAGGAACGGTATACAGTAAAACACATCTTGATAGATTGTATAGACTTCAATCACATTCGCCCCCGTTATTATAGAGTTGATTCCATGAGAGAGCTCTTTAAGAAGGTAAATTCCAACAAGGTCCTAGAATTTTTAAAAGATATTAATATGTATTCCTATGTGTAGACTACCATTAAGTCTATTTTTAGTATATTTTTTAGTATATTTAAGATTTTATTTTATAATCATTTTTAATCAATAAATTATAAATTCGACAAAGTTAACAGGAATGACACAATATGACCTGCAACAGGTTGGCGGTGTCGTTAAACCAATCAAATAACTAACTAACTAACTATTTTTTTTAGATGGGGGGGGGGGGGGGGGGGTTGTCGGTCAGTTTTTATTGAAAAAAAAAAGAAAATTTACCATCAATCTCTTATTAAAACGCTACATTCTGAGGATTTCGGCACCAAAAATAAAACACACAAAAACAACAGTAACTAAAAAAGTCTGGTAACGTAGGGGGGGGGGGGTTGCCTTGTAGGAAGCACAGGATTAAGCAACGACGCAGGACGTGTCTAGAGGTTTGCCTCACATCAAAAGATTTAGTGCACCGTGTCTGCATTGCTAGTAAACATAAGTTCTAAAAAGACTTGCAGGGAAGGAGGGGCAACATCACTCCGCCCGTTTCAGCACTCAGCCGGTTATATTTCCAGTAATACTGCGGAGTAAAGGTGGCAGTGGGGAGGAGGGGTGTATTCGCCTTGTGCAATGCACAGGATTAAGCAACGATGCAGAGCATGTCTAGGGGCTGCCTCATATCAAAGGATTAAGTGCACCGTGTCTGCATTACGAGAAAACACGAGTTTTAAAAAGACTTGCAGGGAAGGAGGGGGGCTTTTATTAGGAAACGATTTTTTCAGGTCTTTATTTTAAATCCAAATAGAAGCCCCGGGGCTTCTGTTGGGAAACAGTTTCCTAATAAGAGCCCCGGGCTTTTATATAGGGGGAGCTTCTTTTCGGAAACTCCCGGTAGTCAACACCAAAATATAATGAAGTAAAAATTTGGGTGACTTTTGTCAGGGGAATAGTTCACTGATTTTACCCAAAATATGGAGAGTTATGTACTGGCATTTAATGCATACGCAGTTTCATGTGTTTCTGTTCAAATTGAAGAGCTTAAAATAGCGTGGTGTGTTCTGCCAGGTTGTTGGGGAAATAAGGAAGAATTTGGATTTGAAATCCACGTCAGAGCTTTCGTCCAACAGTAAGAAATGCAGGTAACTTCTTGTGTAATCAAAAGTAAAATTTCTAGGCACAGAAAACTGTTATTGGAATAGGGTCTGTCACATTTTCATTTTTTATAAATCAATATTCTATGAAGAAGAAATTGTAGAATTGAGAATTTTATAAAGGGCCGTAGGCCCTGAAATGAAATTAAGATTTTATAAATAATCTGAAGCAAGGTCTAATAGTGCTTTCTCTTCACCACCGGGCTGCTTATAGCCACTTCAAAGCCAAAACGAGTCATTCTCTTCATTGGCTAAAAGAGTGGCGAGACAAGGAAACATTTTTTTTTTCGACAGTAACCTTTTATTCGTAGCGAACGGACTCACAAACTAGCAGACGACAGTCCAGTAAAGACAAAATCGAAAAACATGTTCGAAATCGACCGAAAGTTCACACTAAATCAAGTCAGGCTTATCTGTGGATGTAACCGGGTCTGCCACACTCGCAGAAAGATGTAGAATCGTCCCTCACTGCGGCCCTGACGCTCTTCCTCTGCAGACAGATCATACAATTACAGCACACAGAGTCGAAAAAACCTTCTTTCGTTATAAGCCTGAAATTTAGGTAAACTGTACAGTACTAAATTTACTTCCGGACTCGCTCAATTCCGTAATCGCTGTACATCAAAGACCGATATTGCCGTTAGTAAAGGTAATTGAAACACGAAACAAACAATCGGAACAAATAACGAAAACGAACACACCACAACAAGGGTGGGTGCGCAAGGAGGAGGGAAATTATTAGACCTTGCTTCAGATTATTTATAAAATCTTAATTTCATTTCAGGGCCTACGGCCCTTTATAAAATTCTCAATTTTATTGCATAATCCTTCGCAAGGTCTAAAAGTGCTTGTTTAAAGCCACTTACATGAGGTTAAAACCTTCTTCTGAAAATCCGAACTCCCGTCCTCTTTTGTAAATCTTTGAAATGTACCTGACGATTTCCAATTGGCGGAATCGAGGATGTCTTGCACAGTGACCCCTGAGGCTACCGCCTTCGAGGTAGATGCACCCCTAGTAGAATGTGCAGTCCAAACTGAGGTGTTAATACCTGCCTTTTCCAGAACACGTTTGATCCAACCTGCCACCGTACTCGATTTCACTGGCAAATAAGGCCTGACTGTGGATATAAATAACTGATTACCTTGATCTGTCCTGAGATGACTTGTACGTTCTAGATACAACCGTAAACAGCTTACCGGATCCAAAAGTGGTTCTTCCGGAAATTCAAAAATAGTGACTGTACGTGGTTTTGACCAATTTTCCTGGTCTTATCTAACGACTTAACTATGAATACTACCTTATCGCTCATATCAGTCTTGAACGTTGTATCGAGTAACGTCAGATCGGACGACCTGCTCGCTGTTACTAACGCCAACAACATAACGAGTTTCAAAGTTAGGTCTCTCGCATCAAGACCTTCGTTCTGACCCGTGCTTTTAATAAACTCCAGAACAACACCAACATCCCAGAAAACAGTATATTTAGGTGTTGGCGGATTGGAATTGAATATGCCGGCCATCACGGCACTTACCTGTTCATACTGCCCAACAGGCATTTGGCTATGTGCGGATGTAAAGCGGAAATACCTGATCTAAACCCATTTATGGTAGAGTACTCATAACCTGCTTGGTACATATCGGACAAGAAATTGACAATGTCTACCACAGTGGCTTGAAAGGGATTAATTTGCCTCTGACGAGCCCAGCTACTCCACTTACTCCAGGCGTATTTGTAAGATATTTTTGTACCCTTCCGCCATCTATTTCTGAGCAAGTTCTCCGAAATGCCCTGTTCTCTTGCTCTATCCCCGACACTTTCCAAACCGCAAGAGTCAATGTCTTCTTGGCAACCAGAGGATGGATCTCCCCTGATGGGTTTGTCAATAATTTTTCCACAGGTGTTAGTATCAGCGGAAAGTCCACCACCATGTCCAATAACATCGGATACCAGGACTGGGTTGGCCACGTAGGTGTGATCAGTAAGACCCGAGCTTTTTCTGACCGAATTTTTCTTAATGTTCTGCCTATTAGGCAGAACGGAGGACAAGCATACCCGCTTATTGCGCTCCAATTTATCTGAAACGAGTCTGTGCTCATGGCATATGGGTCGGGTTTCCAACTCACAAATTTCCGTTTTTGGGTGTTCAGTCGATCCGCAAACAGATTGACATCCGTCCTACCTAACCGAGTCTCTGTTTGGCGGAAAACCGAAGGATTCAGTTTCCAATTGCTGGACTCGGTCCATTCCAGAGGAATCTGCCAGATGGTTCATTTTCCCCGGGATGTAAACTGGCGAGAGCAAGATTTGTTTTTGTGCACAAAACTCCCAAAGCTCGGTCGTTATTTTCAGTAAAAGATTGGAAGTCGTGCCGGATTTTTTGTTCACCTGAGAAACAGCAGTCAAATTGTCCATGAATAGGATTATGTGTATTTTCGACAAATCTTTGGCAAATGTCTTTACAGCCATAGTGCCCGCCTTCAATTCTTTGGCGTTTATGTGCCAATTCCGCTCCAAATGGTTCCACGTACCCCCTATTTTCCAATTTTGATTCCAAGTCCCCGAACCGTGATCGCTCGCGTCCGTGGTAATCTGAACTTCCCGAACGGGATTGAGAAAAGTGCAGCCGTTGCTGGACTCCAGATACTGAATCCACCAAAGCAAATCCTCCCTGCAAAGCTTGTTCAGAACTACAGGGGCTTCGTAATTCTGCCCCTTCATGAGAGCTAAAGCACTCGACATTTGCAGATGTCGATAATGAAGTGGGGCTAATTGTACAGCAGGAATTGAAGCAGTTAACTTCCCTATCAGTTTTGCTAGCATCCTGACGGACACTTGTTTCGCTTTTAAAATCGTCGTCGCCTCCGAAATGATGTTGTTTATTTTTGTCTGTGGTAGGGAAAGAGTCATTTTAACGTGTTTACTGTCAAGCCGAGATAATCCATAATTTGACAAGGAGCTTGGACCGTCTTTTCCCAGTTTATTAAGAACCCCAAATTTTCTAGAATGAACACCACAGCTTTCATGTCTTCCAGAATTTTGATTGGGTCTTGATTCAGTAAAATGAGGTCGTCCAGATAAATCAATGCCCGTAATCCTATTCGCCTCAAAAGGGCTAGGACCGGTTCGAGTAGCTTTGTGAATACCCGAGGAGCAGGGGCCAGGCCGAACGCCATCACTAGAAACTGATACAAAGTGTTTTTCCAATTGAACCGTAGAAATTTTGTTTCCTGTGGATGCATCGGGACACTGAAATAGGCATCTTTTAGATCGAGTTTCAACATGAAGTCCCCCGGTTTTATCATGTTTACTAAATCCGTCATGTTCTCCATTCTGAAGTGTTCGTACTGAATGTTTTGATTCAAGCGTTTGAGATTTATGACTGGTCTGACTCCGCCGTCTTTTTTCGGGGCTAGAAACAGATGTGAAACAAATTGAGACTGCTCGGGATTCACTTTTTCTATCGCCTTTTTCTGGAGCATTTTCTCTATTTCCTCGTCTATTTTCAGACTGTCCGCTTTGCTGAACCTGGGGAAAAAGGGTTCTTTTTTCTGAACTGGTTTCTGGGACCAATTTAGAGTTAGACCCGTTACCGAACTCAAGATGTTTGGGTCTTTCGTTAGTTTTTGCCAATTTTCCAGAAAAAACCGGAGTCTTCCCCCTACCGGGAGCTGTCTCATTTTTGCTGATGGAGGCCTGAATTTATTGCCAAAACTTCGGGTCGAATTTGTACTGAAGCATATCTTTGGTTCAACATTGTTATGTTTTGAAAACTGAACGGTGTTTTGTGCGGAAACGTTTTGTGCAAAACTGTCGGTGCATTTTGGAAACTTAACATTGTTTTTCCAAGTGAATTTGTGCGCGAAATACCTTCCACGAAATCTTGGGGTGTACGACGCTCGACCTCTACGGTTGAAAAAGGTACCCCTTGCTCGGTCCGAGTCCATTCTAAACTGAAGGTTTCTGCCCCCGGCACCGAAGGATGTCGAGGGCCCGATACGAAAGGGCCGAAAGACACCTCGTTGGGAAGAGCCAAGAGCTCTTTTCAGTTCACGATTTTCTTTACGTTTTTTGACAGTTTTGCTCAGAATTTTGTGAAACCTGGAGCCGAGAAGCTCCTTCTTTCCGTCCAAGCGATCAGCATTCTGAACAATGAGCTTCTGAGCTTTCTTGGTATTTCCTAGAATTTTCGCCACCAGAGGTAGCCGTCGAAAGAAATTCATCTGGACATTAACTTGTCCCAAGCAAATCACTGTTTTTACAATCAACTGAATGGTTTCATCCACGCTCAAACTGTCGGGTTTCAGTTTCCCCTTTTTTATCTTGTCAACGCTCGACCATAACTGAGCTAAAGGGCCCATGGCCCTCAACAGGGCGTTTTGGATACGCGACATGCTCTTGTCAGATTTGATGAGCGGGACATTCCTCTTATCATCCTCAAAAAGGTCCAGCCAATCTTCGTCCAATTTAGGGACTGACAAATTTTCATGAGAAGGCTGGGGACAATTTTCCATTACTTTAGCCATTGTGTCTTCATCCAAATATTCCAAAAAATATTTTGCCAGAAAAGTCCCAAAATTCTTGTCTAAATTAAATTCTATATCTGGGTTCAAAGGATCGAACATATTGTACACAGGCTTTCTTTTCTATCTGGCTGGACCAATATCAAGATCCGAATAACTTGCAGAAGAAGACGAAGTCCCCTCGTTAGAACTGCTCGAGTTCGAGGAAGAAGAAAAGTCATATTTCCGACTTTTGGGCTTGGTCGGTTGATTCGACTTACGCTTTTTAGCTCTTTCTTTAGATTCATAAGCATTAGCCGATTGGCTATGTCTTGCCGTTTGGCCATCATTTGCCGTGTGGCTATCTTTTCGCTTTGACCTTCGCAATTTTTCAGGTTTATTTGCCGTTTGGCCCGTATTATCGTCGCTAAAATTCCCCTCTTGTACACCGATATCTACCTCATTATCGTCCGACATAGTTCAAAATTGTATAAAGTGTTGTAACTTACAAAAATTTGTAGCAGTGGATCAAAGTATTTCTAAATAATGCTACAAAATTTTCACGTCCGCCGCGATTGCAGCCATTGAAGAGAATGACTCGTTTTGGCTTTGAAGTGGCTATAAGCAACCCGGTGGTGAAGAGAAAGCACTATTAGACCTTGCGAAGGATTATGCAATAAAATTGAAAATACGTTCAAAACTGTTTGGCACTGTTGAGGAAACTTGCAATGTGGATATTGAATTTGACTATTTGTTCTTTTAGCAAGCTCCAGTGTATGTGTTGTTGTGTTTTAGCACAGAAAGAAGTGCCGAGGCGTTTATAATGGATGCACTGAAATCAGCAATACGTTTCCAGAGAGTAGTGGCGGAGGCGTGGATAAAAGTGAGTAGAGCAGAGAAACTGCATGTGACGGAAAAGGATACACGCGCTGTGTGATAAGGCGACAACGATGGCCGCTAGATCGCCCGAGAGGGCTGCGACAGTTGTATTAGCGTGGCAGTTTTCCAATCAGGCACGGCTATGGCCTGTCAGCTGACAGCAGTGTCTCCCTATCAAGTGTGACTGTGAGCTTTACGCTAGAAGTCTCAGCTTGTCACATGTTACTATAAGCTGTAACTATATAAAATGTGCACGATCAAGTTTGATGTTGGCTTTATGCTATAAAAGTGTCTACGTATCAAATGTGACTCCTAACTTCAAGCTATAGGTCTTACCTGTCAACTTCAGGCTAGCAGCCAAATGTGTCTGTGACGTATTTGAGCCTGACGCAATCAATGAAGTGTGACTGAACGTTACGCTAGCAGTCACGACTTCTCTAGTGACACGTGACTGTTTATTAAAGCTAACTGTCAGTCATTTTTTTGGTTTTTTTTCAGTGCATCGAAGCAGTAAAAGTTGCCTCAGACCACAAAATGTTGGACCTGTGCGTGCTACTCATTCTGCACTCGACGAACTATAGGAAACCTGTGGAAACTCTTACAAGAAACAAGCTGAGGGCGGGACTTCTGAGCGAAAGCCTCGTACAGAGCACTATAAACCGCTCACATGCTCCGGTAGGTCCATCACATGCTCCGGTGGGTCCATCACATGCTCCCATCGGCCCATCACATGCTCTGATAGGTCCATGACATGCTCCGATCGCTCCATGACCTGCTCCGGTAGGTCCATACATGCTGCGGTGGGTCCGTCACATGCCATGGAGGATCTATCACATGCTCCGATCGCTCCATGACCTGAGCCGGTAGGTCCATCACATGCTGCAGTGGGTCCGTCGCATGCCATGGCCGATCCATCACATGCTGCGATCGGCCCATCACCTGCTTCGATAGGTCCATCACATGCTGCGGTAGGTCCATCATTCGCTCCATTAGATTCATCACATGCTCCGGCAGGTCCACCACATGCTCCGGTAGGTCCATCATTTGCTCCATTAGATTCAGCACATACTCCAGTAGGTCCATCTCATGCTATGGCAGGTCCATCACGTTCTCCGACAGGTCCACCACATGCTCCGGTAGGTCTATTTCATGCTATGGCAGGTCCATCACATGCTATGGCCGGTCCATCACACGCTCCATTATGACACTTACATGCTGTGGTTGTTTCATCACATGTTCCCGTAGGTTCGTCATGCTCCCGGTGGGTCCATCATATGCTATGCCCGGTCCATCACATGCTCCGATAGGTCCATCACATGCTCCGGAGGTCCATCACATACTCCGGTAGGTCCATCACATGCTCCGATCAGTCCAACACCTCCGGTAGATCCATCATTTGCTCCATTAGGTTCATCACTTGCTCCGGCAGGTCCATCACATGAACCATTAGGGCAGTTACATGCTGTGATAGTTTCATCACATGTTCCCGTAGGTTCATCGTGCACCGGTAGGTCCATCACTTTTTCCGGTAGGTTGATTTCAGACTTCAGCAGGTTGATCACACTTTAGATTTAGATATCTACAAATAATACGACTACATTCTCTAGTTCGAAATGACAGAGAAGAACATGTGGTACATCAAAAAAATTGATCTGTCAAATACGTGAATAAACATTAGTTTATTAGGCTTAAAAGGATTTAACTTTGTTTCAGGTTTTCGGTACATGAAAATACACCGGTTGGGAATATGAAATGGTACATGCAAACGCAGTTATTTGCAATTGAAGGGGTCCATGCATAAACTTGATAACTCCACTTATCAGGAAAATGCACTATTACCACCACGGTATTTCTTGGCCTCTGTTCTATCACGCATGTAAGTCTTACACCTCAAAACCGATTAGAAGTGGGTATTTTTTCGGAAAATGCGATGGGAAAAACCTATGTTTGTTATAAAAATTTCACACTTTAAAAGCGTTTTTCTCCACTGCTGATAACTGCAGTTATAAAGTTTATGCATGGACCCCTTCAATTGTTTTGCGGAGAAATTGAACACTAAATTATTACTATTTGTTTAGATATTACAGGATTATGTGGGATCGGTGCTTGGGCTGGCGGAAGTCATGCTGAGGTCACCGGAGCCGGTTGTGACGTACATGGCCTGCTCGCTGTACAAACAGGCCTTTGTTTCTTTCGATACCTTCTGCAGACAGGTGTCGTTTTATTGACGTTATAATGTCGTTTTATTGTTTTATTTAAACGACCATATTCCTTAATTAATCTCTCGACCGCAAATGGGCTTACTGCTTTTAATGTGGGGTTGGGGAAACAGATACCCATTTTACTACAACGGAACTAATGGAATAGAGAATAGTTAATATGGAATATCCCCGACTAAACAAAATAAAATATGTAAGAAAATATAAAAAGAAATACAGCCCGTAGTAATTCAGTCACTTTTGACGTGTGTATGTATGCGCGGGTTGAAAATGTATAAATAGAACTTAAACGCTGTTGTCGTGGGCGGGCGGGTAACAGGAGATGGTCGGGAGCCTGGTGACGCACATAGGGAGCGGGGTGGCGGCGGAGGTGGACTGCTCACTCAGCGTGCTCGCCCACCTCGTGCAGCACCACACACAGCTCATGGCGCCCTTCACCGTCTTCGTCAAGGTCACCTGCTCCCCTTTATCGTGTTGTTTTATTGGTAAAAGTGTGCTTAATGCTGACCCACTTAATTATGTAGACACATTATCGTGTCTCTGCACTATCCGGTCGCACACCTGACCGCAAAGCCTGTCTCAATCTTGTACATTAACACTGATCTCTGATTCTTAAAATAAACGCATATTTAGTATTTTATGCGGCTAAATAATTAGCTGGATCCCCTACGCGACATCTTGACAGTTTACCATTTACATATTTCTTTATTCTTGTTGTTGGCTTATTGCTTCTGTTATCAACTTAAAAGTCAATGGGACGATTTCACAGCTTAAGTCTAGACCTGATTTGGAGCAAACTCAGTATAAACCGCGGTTAAGACTGGGTTTCAGACCATAGTTAATTGCACAGCCTCGGTCCAGACCACAGTCATATGTGATCTTCTATGTCTGTATAAACTGACAAAACTGTGTCGAGACTGGGTTTGAAACCTGGTTTCAGACAAGGTCTAGACTTAAGCTGTGAAATCGGCCCAATATATTTATTCAACCCTTATAGCTGTAAATAAAGAGTGAACAGGAAAATGTGGAAAGATGATTGATACAAGATTGTTTCAAGTAATTTACTTATATAAATTATACTTTTTACAAGAATGTCTGTGTCACCTAAACACGACGCAATTAACGGTTGTTTTCATCACTGCATTGCAATGAATAGCCTTCATATGTGGCAATGCGAATTAATTTCAAATGGAAGTCCCCGAGTCCCAAGTCCACCATATATGCTTTGTGTAGCTTTGCATGTGGCTGTTTCGGATTGTACAGGGCGTGTTGGATTACCTGGACAACCTGTCGGTGACACAGATACGCCAGCTGTACGCCATGCTCAGCACACTCGCCTTCAGCCCAGACGTGGACGAGAGCTCCATGCAGGTGTCTCGCTGCCCACCTCCTCGCCAAGGGGGGCTTCACTTTCGCTTCGTTATAAAACCACTATAAAGTGAAACAGGGGGGTTACACTTAGTGGTTATATGATTTAAAGAAGAACTGGATTATTTTCAAATTTTGGAGCAAAAACGTTACACGTAAGCTGGGGTATTCCTATCGGTCTGCGGATGGCGTCCGTTAGTTATTTAGTTAGTTAGTTAGTTCGCTGTAAACTTTGTTTCAAAATGCATCTCCTCCTACAATTTTGATCCGATGTCATTTATTTTTGGTTTGAGGCATCCCTAAGGGGTCGTGCATACGGCTTGTGCTTTTCTAGTCGATCGGGTGATTTTTGAATTTTTGGGGAATTTTTAAATAAAAAAATTTAAAATGTATCTCCTCCTACATTTTTGACCCGATGTCATTTATTTTTGACATGAGGCACCCCTAAAGGTTCGTGCATACGGCTTGTGCTTTTTTAGTCGATCGGACAATTTTTTTATTTTTGGGGATTTTTTTAAGCAAAAATTTTGAAAAAAAATGCATCTTCTCCTACTATTTTGATTCGATGTCATTTATTTTTGGTGTGAGGCATTCCTAAGCGGTCGTGCATACGGCTTGTGCTTTTTTAGTCGATCGGGTGATTTCTTAATTTTTGGGGATTTTTTAAAGAAATTTTAAAATGTATCTCCTCCTACATTTTTGACCCGATGTCATTTATTTTTGGTATGAGGCACCCCTAAAGGTTCGTGCATACGGCTTTTGCTTTTTAGTTTGTTTTTTTGGGGAATTTTTTTAAGCAAAAATTTCGAAAATAATTCAAAATGCATCTACCCCTGCAATTTTGATTCGATGTCATTTATTTTTGGTGTGAGTGCATACGGCTTGTGCTTTTTAGTCGATGGGGCAATTTTTGTATTTTTAGGGAGTTTTTGAAGAAAAAAGCTTCAAAATGCATTTCCCCCTACAGTTTTGAACCTATTTTTTTTTTTTTTTTTTTTTTTTTTTTTTTTTTTGGTTTGAGGCATCCCTAAGGGTTTGAGCATACGACTTGCGCTTTTTAGTCGATCCGACAATTTCTGTATTTTTTTGGAAATTTTTGAAGAAAAACTTCAAAATGCATTTCCGCCTACAGTTTTTATCCGATTTCATTTATTTTTGCTATGAGGCAACCTTAGGTAGGTCTCGCATACGGCTTGTGCTATTTGACTCGACTTGGGAATTTTTGATTTCGGGGGGAATTTTTGATGAAAATACCTCAAAATGCATTTTCTCCTGCAGTTTTGATCAAACATCATTTATTTTTGGGCTGAGGCATGCTTAGGGTGTCGTGAATATGGCCTGTCTTTTTCAGTCGGTCAGAGAATTTTTGAAGAAAAAAATTCAAAATTTATTTCCTCCTAGTTTTTATCAGATTTCATTTATTTTCGATATGAGCCGCCTCTAGGGGGTCATGCATACGGCTTGTGCTTGTTGAGTGAATTGGAAAACTTTTGAATTTTTTTCGGAATTTTTGAAAAAATATTAAATGAATCTCCTCCTACAGCGCATAAACGCAAGTTAAATGAACTTGCGCAGTAGTCAGATTTAACAACCGCACATCGACGCAAGTTAAATAAACATTCGCAGTGGTCCAACTTAAGTACTGCGCATCGATGCAAGTTAAATAAACATACGCATTGGTCCGAAATGTGAACCGCGCATCAACATCAACGCAAGTTAAATAAACATGTGCACTGTTCCAAAATGAGAGCCGCGCATCTACGCAAAATTAAGTAAACACTCGCACTTGTCTGAATAAGAACCGCGCATCAAGGCAAGTTACATAAATATGCGCACTGGTCCGAAATGCGAGCGTTGTTTGAAGGTGTCTATGGCAGACTATCCAGTCTACCAGAGATACAAAAAAAATCTGTTTCCCATTTTTCTGGGAAAGAAATCTTTGTATGCATTTATCGTCTATGTTCTGGTCCGGTGCTAAAGTAATTATTGAGCTAGCTCTTTGCCGTCTCATCTTTTGAAGCCCAATTTTTCAGGAAAATTCCCTTGCTCATGCACGCTGGAATTGGTCATATTGCTTTTCGTAAGCTTGGACTTTGTCCTTGGACAAACTTGTTTTTTTTTTTTTTTTTTTTTTTGTATTTAGCAGCAGTTTCGGGTTATTTTCTTTCGTTTGGGATTTTAGGATGAGATGCACATCATAATTAGGAAGCAGCTGTCAAACAATAATCCGAAGTAGGTCAATTTTCATTAAGATGTGTAAAAAGTGCTGAGCTTTTGTCAATTTAAGTTGGTGCCATATTGTGTGGAGTTAGCAGTAAATGCAGTGTTAACAATAAAAAAAGACCAACAATTTTGGTTCTTATTCAAATCTTTTCACATTTTAGGCAAGTAGAATAATCCTTTCCTGTCTCTGTTTTGTCGCTAGGTACAAGCGCATGGGGGTGATCGGAGCCATTATGATCGTAAAGAGTCTAGCTAAAACAACGTATGGCCATATTTTATAACCTATTGTCTCAGCGAGGTTCATAGCACTGTTTCCGTTAACTTCCATAACTGTTCAATTCTAAACGGATTTTGCCTTCACTGTTATTCAGAATGGAACTTGGAGCACGCAAAGACAATAAGATTGTCAAAATAAAAATGAAAGGGGTGGCGCAGACTGTTTGAAGAAAAACCGCCTTCGAAAATTCTAAGATGTTTAATGGTGGCAACCGTTGGCGGAAAAATTTAAGATCTGTTTGTTATTCTTATGATTGAAAAAAGAAAAGCATTTTTCTGATTAATTTTTTTTTCTTCATTTTGTATATTTATTTTAGTTTTTATAATTGTAATTTTTTATGGCAAAGCGGAAGTGAAGGGATGTCTGGGGACATGTACGGTCAGGTGATCAACCTACTGCAGCTGGTGACGAGCAGCGCGGCTAAGTGCGCCGACACGTGCGCCCTCTTCATGGACGAGCTGTCCGCCATCGTCACGCGCGGCGACGTTCACCCCAAAGTCGAGGTGCCGCTTTGTCGTCGAAACCACATCTTGTAGGCTTTGGGGGGATGACGTCACAAATTTCGCACACATTGAAGGGGGGGGGGGAGCAGTCAGACATTTTACGTGCGTACTTTACGGATGCACCCCCTACCCCGCCCCTTCATATGGTTGTAAGTGGAAACCAATGTTGCTTGATGGGTTGTGGGGCAGGTTGTCTCGCCCTGTTATGCTGATGGTGCAATGCAAGGGTGGTTTTGAGTTTGGGGAGGGGGAATTAGTCTTTATTATTTGCCCTGTAATATTGAACATTAAAACAAAAGATTTGAACTTGTTGAAAACATTATTTTCTTGTTTGAACAGATTCCTGCGTATTTACGTGCTTGTTTTGTTTCTGTAAAACGAATGCTATTAATTCGTACGCGGGATTACACTGGCCAATACCTCATTACACCAAGCGTGAATTATTTCATGGCCTGTTTTAAATAGTCTGAAATAGTAAAATTGACTCACGGCGGAAATTGATTGGCTGTGACAGGAATGGATCAGCGAGCACGTGATCAATTACTTCCAGGATGATTTTGTTGTCGACATCGATCCGGAGCTCGAAACGAGGTATGTCAGAAAAAAACACAGCAAACAAACGCAGACACCAACGCAAACTACATCATATGTATGCTTCCATGATCGAAACTCGGGAGCAACACCTTAACGTTTGAAAGGTGTGTGCTGAGCAATTTATTATCTGTGGAACATGGAAATAAAGTGTCTAATGGAGTCTATTTTCCGCTCACTCAGTTCGTCTGTGCACTTGGCATTTCATTCCCAAGTCGTTTTGACTTCATTATGTATGGACCAATCAAGTGCTTATTTATCATTTTCACATTTTCCTCGCAGTTCGCTTGAGTCGCTGACATGTTGAAAATTCAAATATCCTACTTCAAATATGAGTTCTTAATTAGTAAGACCTGGGTAGTGATGTTGATTCTCATTTCTATAAAGAAAATAACATTTAAGTGGATGTAGGCCAGAAATGAAGATATAATTTAGGACCCGTTTACCTGTATAGTTGCTTGTTTTGTATACCGTGAGGCAACAGACCTGATAAGTCAGCACTGTCAAACTTTTGTGGCACACCTGACATGGCTCTTCCTTCGTAAATTTTCCTCCACAGCTATTTTTTAAAATATGGATTTTCCGTGTGTATCTTCCAGCGAGGCGGGTTTTTCCATGACGTCACAATACGGGTTGGACGATGCTGAGGAAGGGGCGATAGCACTGAACCTGTTTCACCTCATACTCCGTAGTAAGAACACCGGACAGCCACACGTCAACAGGTGAGACGACCGCTTGCCGTTACTGTGTAAACGCTTACGTGCTCAGTGGTCGGAAACGCCAACTCCCATCCCCCCACCCCCGAAAAAAAAACACACTGATTGTCCCCCAGTTGTATGTTTAGCTAATGTTCTTTTGGGTAAAATGTGCCACAAGTAACAGATCTACAGCTCCATGATTATCCGCCGGGGGACGGATATAGTTTTCACTCTGTCCGTCTGATAGTTTTCACTCTGTCCGTATGTCAAACTGTCTGCACTTACAGTCTCACGCGCCTAGAGCAATTATTTGTGGATGGATTTGTTTGAAATTTTACCCAGAGGTGGTTCCAACCCTTGTGCAGTGCAGTAACCAGGAATTTTTGATAAACGACAGAAATTGACAAAATGGTGAATTTTTAAACATTTGCAAAGTGTGTTTTTGGAGTTAGCATATACTGGAGTCCGTCTCACGCACCTAGAGCACTTATTAGTGCATGGATTCGTTTGAAATTTTACCCAGCGGTGGTTCCAACCCTTGTGCAGTGCCGTGATTTTTGATATACGACAGAAATTGACAAAATGGTAAATTGTTAAAAAATTACTTTACTTTTGCCCAAACCCCGGTGGATTCATGCTTCTCGAGCATCTAGTTTTGGTGCGGCATGGGCCGGCTCTGTGTTGTAAGGCTTTTGCAGATAAAACAGGAATGAATAGGCGTAAGCCTCAACTAAAATACAGAATTGGATATTCTTTGATGTTGTATCTATAATGTTTAGAAAGTAAAGAAGTAATTAGTGACTGGTCTCACATTCTAAAGAAATCTGTTTTCCACTTTATGATTATCAAGTTCGTTGCAATAGATATTAAGTCACCTAAAAAAACTGGCATTTAATACATTGTGAAGTTCATAACATTCGTTTTAATGTGGCTGAATAAGTTGAAAACAAAACAAAAGCAGGAAGTGACTCGTCTTGATTTGAATGCTATACTAAAGGAGAATGATGTCATGAATTTTGTGCTTAGCCGAGCCTCGCCCTTGTGCTTGAGTCCAACGTTTAGACTCCTGCAGATCTGCGAAAAGAGGCAGAGTGAAGGCTCGTTGGAAGGCATTGACGCTCTCCTAGGTAACCACTAGTATTCTGCTAACCTTTGAGCAGTAGAGCAATTAAAACAAATTGTATGATTTGGCTGAATGACGGAATCTGATTGGTCAATTTCTTAAGTCAATAATTTTTTCATTGTTGACCAGAACTCAAAAGTCTATGGATATCGCAGTTATTTGAAATCAATACGGCAGTCATGTAACAAAGCAAATATGGGCTTATAAAACGAAAAAAAAATGTATCAACAGTCCAACACCACATTTTGAAATGCTTTTTGTTTAGATTTTTTTGGCCTGACGTTTGACTATAGAGTTAAGAAAGCGGTATTAACATTTTGATTCGGTTTTTGCAGGTTGTCCGCTGTACCTACCGGATAAAAGTGTCAAGGACAAATTACACTCACTGTCTTTGAAAGAAAAACAACTGTACTGTGAAGCTTTGTTTCTCACAGTGAACTGGTTCCGAGAGGTAAAATATTAGCAAGTTTTGTGGCGCGTTTCCCTGCGGTGTTTCCCATTAGGGGCACGATTAGGGGCATGGATCCTACGTCTAAATGGGGAGCATGACAGTCGACTAAACGGGTTAAGCTGTGACTCGGATGAAAATTCTGGAACATATCTATGCTTTCTTTTATTTTTTTTTTTTGCGATGACAGCATTGTATTTGTGTCGGGTACAGGAGGCAAAATCGCGTTTTAATATAATTCTAGAAAAGGCCGATGTGGCTTCAAGTTGCCAATATAGCAAATATGGTTGTGTATTTTTTTAAAGATGCAGAGAAAACCCTTTAAAAACAGCCAAATTATAGCAGTCATAATAAAATAGATAGATATAGGCACAATTTCACTTGCAAAAGCCTGTGAAAAGGGTTGAAGAATCTTCTGTCGAGAGAAATGTTGAGAGCGGAAAATCACTGTCAAATCACTGAATGCCATTTTAAAAAGGTGATAAATGCGTTTGCGGCCCAAACGGATCCGGAAATGAAAGGGAAAGTGATATCACGCCTACATCACATCACTGAGCTCAATGACATCCTACAGCAGGCCATTGCGTGTAAGCCTAGTTCTGTTCTTGGCGTTTAAAATCGTGATTTCTCTAACTGGGAAATGCTTTCATCCATTTTGGACTTCAGCTGTAATAAGATCCATGTATTTTTCACATTTTCTTCACATTTTATTAACTTCAGTCGAATTTTTGTTGTACATTCTGAAAAAAATTATCCTTCAAAATAAATTATTAAAAAAAACGAAAGAAGGTCGTTATTATGTTAGGGCATTGATCTACAATATTGTAAGAGTTGTGCGTTGTTTAATTGTAGCCTTGCCCAAATTCGAGCCTCCCCCGGCATGCTTCGATGTTGATGAGGTGAGCAGGTCACCTGGAGCTGTTGTTGCCACCAGTGGCAAGAAATCCAAAGCGAAAAAGTCCAACACCAAAGGGTACGGATTCTCGTCTCCAATGGAGTGTGTGAAGTTCAATCAAAACTCAAGGAATGCCTTTGTAATATCAGGGATCATGTTGGTGGGAGCCATGGTCCACAGATTCTCCAAGTTTTTTTGGCTGGGGCCGCTATGGCCCCTAGTTTCTGAAAATGACCCCCAGATTTTTTTGCGTGGGGCCATTTTTTTCATAACTTTTTATAATTTTTTTATTCATATTTTTTATCGAAAAAGCAGTAGAAACGCTATCATTCTTCAATAATATTTTAAGAACGGTTCAAAGAAATGTGTACTTTCTTATCAAACATTGTTAATCTAGTTAAGCAATCAACTGTGTTTATCGTTTGTGAAGAAAATATGCTGCAAAATTTGTCAAACTAATTTGTCTCTTTTGATGAGTTCATTTTATGGCGTCCAAGGCTTTAAAAATGGCCTCCAGTCCATAAAAGTTCATGGAGCTTGGGGGTTTCGAGTTTATGACTACATCATGTTATCGCAGTGTCGATTGTTATGTGGGTTCTTGGTAGGGAAGGTCTTTGAAGTGAGCTCCAAATATTAACCGATTTGAGTCGCGGCCAATGTTTCGCTGCCACGGTTTTCGAGTCTTTCTGAAAGTAGTAGTTCCCAGGAAACAGAAAGCTCAATATAATTAGCAAAAATGTTGATAGAAAGAAAAAGAAGGAAAAAGAAAACGGAAGTGGCGACAGCGACGAGGAGGACGTGACGTCAGCAGACGTAAGTCGTGGTTATAGCCGCACAAGGAAGGTTTCACTTTTACCTGCAGAGTAGAAATGGCAGTAGAGTAAGAGTGGCCCTGGCATTCCCGCCGTTCATCCGGTCAAACGCGTCTGAGTAGTATTTCGATGTTTATTGAACGGATTAATTTTCCACCGAACGAGCAAAAAAAAAGTGTTTTTTTCTGGAAAATAAAATGAAAAGCTTATCTCGGAAAAAAGTGGAATCTCGGTGAATGTTCGAGTATGAGTGTAGTCAGTAACGTGACGTGCTGTGTTTTTAACATTCAGTCGACGCGTTTGGAGGGGCAGACGGACGCCTCGCAGGCCTCACAAAGCGGCTCGGCTGAGATACCAGCGGTGGATATTGCCAAATACAGACCCTATTTCAGGTATGCTTAGCGCATGGTTTGAATACTCGTGGAGTAGTTCAAGAAACAAATAGGCATGACTTAAATGCAATAAAGAATGACTGTTAACTGTGTTGATAGCAAACATAATTTCAATTTTTAGAAATTAAGAGCTAGGTATAACACTGTGGTTATTAGTGTAAAAATCTTGTCCTCTTTATGTGTGGTACTGTGCTTACTGGGGGGGGGGGGGGGGGTGACAGTGTGACGGTGCTGTTTGCAGGGAGTTTGACATGGAGGTACGTGTGGTACTGTGCTTACTGGGGGGGGGGGGTGACAGTGTGACAGAGCTGTTTGCAGGGAGTTTGACATGGAGGTATGTATGATACTGTGCTTACTAGGGGGGGGGGGGGAGGGGGTGACAATGTGACGGTGCTGTTTGCAGGGAGTTTGACATGGAGCTATGTATGGTACTGTGCTTACTGGGGGGGGGGGGTGACAGTGTGACAGAGCTGTTTGCAGGGAGTTTGACATGGAGGTATGTATGGTACTGTGCTTACTAGGGGGGGGGGGGGGGGGAGGGGGTGACAATGTGACGGTGCTGTTTGCAGGGAGTTTGACATGGAGGTGTTCCACATCTTACACGTGAGGCTCATCAGCCACGCGGCCCTGGATACGGACATGCACACAAGGAGCGAGGAGCGCATCGAGATGCAGCCGCCGCAGCTGCAGCTGCTGCTGCGAGACCTGCTGCTGAAGCTGGAGCACGCGCTGCCCGCGTGCGCGGCCAAGAGAACCACCTTTCTTAAGGTTTTCCGCCTTGCATTCTTCCAGCTTATGTTGACGGAAATGGAAAAAAAATTGCATTTGCACAGAGGTGAATTAAGCTTACACAATAGTATTTTTTAAGCGCAGAAGGTTAAAATAATATGTTAAAAAGGTATTAATTAAGGCTGTTTGATTTTGCGTGTAGGTGAAGAGCAACAAGACGATAGGGTTTTCTAACCTTGATCAGAAAGCGGCAAAGGATGTGGCGGAGACAGCCGTGGGGCTACTTCCAGCCCTGTGCGACCACCTGGAGGGAACCAGCGCCTTCTTTCAGGTACCAGTCAGCCTTTTCCTGTGCCAGGCGAATTATGAGGATAGTGGATTGGCCAGCCCAAGGCTCACTGATGGTTCAAATTCCGTCAGCAGAGATAATCTAGTTTGGTAAAGAAACGTTAAACATTCCTCGATAGTGACGCCAGTATCGCTTATACCATATAGTTGGTGCGTTCCTTGCGTGGTAGCCAACCGGCATGTTCTTACGATTTAGGAGGTAGAGAGGAGAAATGTTAAATTAGGGGTATAAGATAATCTGTGTGATGCAAAAAAGGCTACCTGGGCATACTCAATGGTTGCCCAGTGTGCAATACATACGTGCTGGATAGTCGTGCATAGTGATGTGATCCGTCACTGATGGGTCCGGTTCGGTTCGGTTTTGGTTTTTAAAGAAAAATCCGCGGTTTTTTCGGTTCGGTTTCGGTTTTTCAGACTATGCAAATATATATAAATTTAAGATATCCCAAGTAATTTCCTGTTTTTATTCTAGAACATGATAAGTAAACACTTTGCTTAACTAAAAAAGGAAATCATCTGGAAGTGTAAAATAATGCTGCGCTAAAATAGTGAGCTGAAACATTCATAGCAGTTAAAATGGTCCTGAGAAAACAAAAATAACGTTAATTAAAAACCGAAAATGAACCGCGGTTTTCCACAGAGCACGGTTCGGTTTAACCGAACCACCACCTTCACGGTTAACCGTCCCAAACGGTAAACCGTCACATCCCTAGTCGTGCATTCCCGCTTGCTGCCCCCTCCCCCCACCCCTACCGAGTCCCCCCAACCATTCATATAAGGTTCAGGATGGTCATTAGGTTCCCCGGCTTAGCTTGGTTGTCAGTAAAAAAATCATCAAGGTAAAAATAAATTAATGAAACAATAATAAATAAATAAATAAAAGAAATGAACAAGAAAAAAAAACATAAATTCTAAATCAATGACACCATTGTAACTTTAGATGTTGGTGGAGGACAACGACGGTGTGGTGGACGGGCCGGGGTCAGACAGCCCCGAGGCGCGGGTCATGGCTGAATGCCTGCATCTGCTCCTCAAGCTCCTGCTCAGCATCTTCTCCTGGTGAGTGGTGTGTGGGGGGGGGGGGGGGGGAATGGGGGGGGGGAGAATGACTGGATGGTGTACAGACCGGGGTCTCCCGCATGCCCTATTCAAGTAACTAGCGAAAGAGTACAAATTTGGTGTTCGTTTGCTTTAAAGTTTAGTTAAATCGTTTCAAAACACTCACAATTTATTTCACTGAAATATTGTCAGTATTTGTTGGACTGACTCCAGTTCCCATTAAGAACTGAGTTTCAGGCCACCACTGTTAACCAGTGAAAGAATATGATTGGATGATATCAGAACCATGGAATTATTCGTTTTAGTTTGTTTTTTTTTTTTTTTTTTTTTTTTTTTTTTTTTCAAGACTATAATTTTTTAGAAACCCATGATTCTTGTGGATGAAATTCTGTCAGTATTTCTATTTTGTAGGACTGGATTTGTGTTGCAAGAGAACAGAACGCTACTAAAAGACGGTCTGAGCGTGTTAGCCACAAGACTTAACGCCGAGGGCGCCTCCTCACAAAGCTCTCTACAGCTTCTCGTCAGGTACAACCAGCTTTGCTTTGTCAAAGTCTGGATTGGTAACACTGTCAGATGGCTGTAGGGTACCTTATTGCTTGTGCGTACCTTCAAACTGTGCAAACCACCTTTAAAAAGTTGCTGGCCCTGTGCTGTTATGTAAAATTTCGAGAATGAAAATGGGGAATGCCGAGTCATATCCTACACAAGATCATTGAAGATGCTGACAATGAAGTATGGAAACTTACATCATAGCATGGAATACTTGTTTTTCCCTGGCTAATGCATAGGGCCGACAAGTTTGTGGAGGATCCGCGTTGTGTTTCAGTGAAGGCATGCGATATCTGGAGAAGTTTGGCGCCAGCGTAGCGGATCTGTCGTCTGCAGTCACATTATGTAAACTTCTCACTTGTATTGCTCACAAGACCGAGGATTTTCAAGCACTGCAGTCTAACATTGGTAGGGACGTTTAGAAAGCTTTTCTCGCACTATCAACAACCGTCCGCATTGGTTTTAATGCGTAAATGTCTCCAGTCATATCCGTATCTAACTAGAGTCCACGTCGCTCTTATTTTTCTGTTGGTGTGATCGGCAAGTTCGAGTATTGCTCGGTTGCGCTTATGTCAAGCTGCCTTTAGTGACACTCTGTCCGTGGAACAGAGACCAGCTGTTGTTGGTGTCAGTGCATCTAAAATCTTTATGATGCTTTTCAGCCCAAAGTCCAACGTGTCCTTATTGTTTTGTTTTTTTTTTAATAATTGATTTTTAATCATTTAATGATAAAGGTGAGAGAGTATCGATCGACTTTTAAAATAACCCATTCTTTGTTCATAATTTTGTTCAGAATTAAAAAGTAAATTGAGCTTAAAGCGATCAAATTTTTATAGTGCTTTATCACATATTTGGGTTTCAAAAAACTTATTAAAAAATTTATACATTGCTTGCTGTTTGGGTACCAGAATCTATCGTTCTTCAAATGCAATAATTTAACATGTGACGTACTGATGGAATCCTGGCACGGAACTAGTCGGTTACCCTGGTGATGACACTTCGTAGGGCAAATGTGCGGGGAGTTTATGAAGAGAGACTGGCGGGGTGCGGACGGGGAGAGAGCCAAGGGAGCCAAACACAATGAACTCGTGCAGGACCTCCTCAAGTAAACGCTCGCCACTTTGCTCACAGTAATTTAAAAAAAGAATGCAAAGTTGTCCCTGAATTTCAAAGCATGATTAATATTTAGTATACAGTATTGTAATACAGAAAAAAGTGATAGGGTAACACTTGATGCTGCTGAAATGTTCATTACTTCGAGGTGGTCAGTGAAAGCTTGAAATATTAAGAAACTAGTATTCACTGATCGGAAACTCTGCTTAAAAGAACTGTTGACCGCGGAGGTTTACAGTCGAAACAAATACTAGCAAACAGAAAGCCGGCTGTAGTGTGGACAAAAATACAGTAAGCTTTATGTTTTCAAAGAAGTGAGTCTGTCAATTCATAACAGTTTGCACTACAGCAAGGGTGTAGGTTGGTTCTTTGTATTCAGTGAGATGTGCTACCACGGGCGGTACCCAGACATTTTGTCGAAAGATAGTTTCTTGAAGTTAGTATCGCTTCAAGGCTCCTTTTTGCAGGTTGTACTTTGTGAACAATGAGGACGTGCTCAAAGTGTTAGAAAAACTAGTCACCGTGGCCGTACCTGAATTAATGGAAACCGATAAAAATGGCTGCTCCAACAGCTTCCCTACTCTGACCAGGTATGTGTGAGGGCTTGTTTGATGGCTTCAAGACACCTCAGCCTCATAACAAACTCAGCCCAACCCTTCGAAGTCATGTCGGATTCAAAATGTCTCAGCCAGAATCAATAACTTATAATGGGGTTTGGTCAACTCGGCACCCAAATTCTTACCAACTCGGCACCCGGTGTGACCAACTCGGCAACCGACAAAAAACCAAATCCCACCGTAAATATATGAAAAAGTCGTGTTTTTATCTGCTCATGATTTTTTTATTCAACCTTTTTCGATATTTTCACATGTTTACACACCACATTTTCTGTGTTGAAAAGCTCTATACAGTTTTTCATAGTGTCCAGTTACTTTAGTGTCCAGGGGCGTATATCCTGCCAACCGCTTTGAGGAGTCGCGATGCCGACCCTGGATCCCTTCCATACTCGTCCCACAGCGTGTCCACCTTGGCTACAACAGCGCGATATTCGCTGTTTTGAGACCGGTAGAGATTCCTTTCTGGTGCGAGTCAAGACTGCATGTGGGTCCTCAAGGCTTCTTTGTGCAGAAGCCCCAGTAGCACGTACATGTTTACATTTGCTTGGGTCGCGCGTACGTTGAGACGATAGTGCCACCCCTCAACATCGTTGTTTGTTGTGATCATCCGGTCGAAAATTGACTAGTCAGCAACAGCCCAAGTCGTGGATCGCATCCAGTTGTCTTCTACGTACTCGAGCAACGAGACGAGCACAACATGGTTCTCTGCTTGTGTCTTCAGCTTCTCAAAAGCCGCTTGGATATGTGCAGACGGCAGGAACGGAAGAGCCATGACTTTGCTGATAATCCTGAAAAAAAATGTTGTCATGCTCAATCCTGCCATCGATTTTAACGTAATGTAGAAATTTTTTATTTTTTGTTTTTGTACTCAGTTACTTTTTTCTTTTGTCGTTACTTTTTTATTTATACTGTTGCTTTTACTTCGATTAACCAGCTTACCGATGAGCAGGGCCATGTTCCCAAAAGGGTAACTGCAGGCCTAAAGCTTGCGTGTGACGCCAAACAGCTCGACTCCAATGAAGGACTCATCCAGTGAGTGGCGTCTCTTCTCCAAAAACTTGGCGAAATGCTTTCCACAACCCTACAATGAAACAAAAATTCAGTAATTAGCCGATATTGCTCTGTTTTTTTGTTTTTTTTTTTTGGTTTTTTTTATTATTTGGGGTGGGGGCGGAGGGGGGGGGGCTGGACGGGTGCAAACGTCATGCTCTTTACCCTTTTAAAATCTGTCACGGCACTTGACAACAGATCCCGCACTACTTCCAATACCTGAAAGAACAAAAAGCACAATCAAAACCTCACATTTAACACATCATTTTTTACACTGGCGTAACAAAAAAACATGGAAGTTTTGAACACACCTTCACATCATCTTGCTTCTTGCGTTGTGACACCAAAGCAAAAAGCAATGGAACTTGCTTCACGTCCCCATCTGATTTGATGAAAGCGTAGATTGACAACAGCTGCTGAAATGAAGCTCTGACGACACGGAACGTCCCGTTCATAAACCACTTCCTAGCCTGTCCAAGAAGATCCAGTTGTTTGTCGGTCGCAAAAACGAGGTGACGTTGGTCTTCAGTGATGACATCCTTTCCAATAAACTTCTCTGAGATGAAGTCATGGTTGAGCTGTAAGCAAATAAAAGTACTGTTGACGATAATGTACTTCCTCTCCTCTCTCTTTCTCTCAAACACACACACATGTTCTTTCTGACTGCCAGATTACCTCGTGCGTAAGCTCTTTCGGGTGTTTTGGTCGGCCAGCTTCTCTAGCTCTATTTGCGATGCGAACAAGGTTTTGTGGCCTCGGCATATAAATACCCTCTTTTTTCTTGAGAATTCCGTCTACCACAATTGCTGCGGCAGGCTTGAACAGGTCTGCCTTCACTTGTTGCTTAACCTATCGAAGTATTAAAAATGATATTACTTTGAGTGTTCATATATAGACAAGCCCTGTAATCAATTAATATTTCACTTTAAAACACCATTTTACATACCACAATCCGCGTTTCTACCAGTCATTAATTTGGCATACAACTCTACTTTGTCTTTCACTCCTGGGTCTCACGGATGACAGTGTCCAAAGTTCCCTGGGCTGAAGTAGTTGCCATGCTGTGTGACAGTTGCCCTGAACTGTGTTTTTGCGTTGCGAATGGTGCAGCGCCAATAAGCACCTCCGTCTTCAGCATTTTCTGCATAAAAAAGTGCACAAAAACATGTGAAAAACATGCCATTGGCAAATTCAGTATTGTCACATCCGCGTTATAAGTAAATTTGTTCGTTACCTTCACTAAGTAGGAGAATCCGTGACTGTCATTTAGCTTCCGCTTGCCCCGCTGTGAACTATGCTCAAAAATCTTGAAGGTTACTTAGTCAATGTCTGCTTCGACTTCAGCTGTTTCGACTTCAGCTGGCTCGTAAATTTCATCCTCTATGTAACTGAAATCACACAATAACTTCCCTGTATTTTTTTCAAGCTCAGTTGAGTTTTGCTGCTGCCATTGAAAATTGTTACGCATACCAGGACAATGGCTAAAAATAACTACCTTTCCTCCTGGTCCTCTGGTTCTTGCATCGACGTGTGTGTCAGGTAAAACGACGTCTTCTTTGCGTTGACATGGTCATGGCGCTCATCTTGCACACGCTGCATAATAGCCGACAGTCGAGTACTCTCTGCCCTTGGAACCTCTACAGTTTCACCTATAACAGAAAAAGAAAAAAGTTCTCAATTTCTTCACTTGCCACGTAGTGCCACCTATTTTCAAATTAAGGCATTAATTTGTCACAACTTACCGGTTGCTGCTGTCAGCGGTACGAAGGGCTTGTTAAGGATATGACCAACGACAATCCGGGCAATCCGGGCAAAAGTGGTAATCATTTCCTGGTCTGTATTGGGACACACTGAGTAGACTGGTCATCAAAATGAGGATCATTTGGCACAGGTCTTGGAACTGTTCTGTAGCAAAGCGGCAGCGGAAGGGAACAAGAAGTCGCCATCATATGGCACTTACTCGAAGCCGTACCTTGCTCACCATCTCCTGCAAAGCTGCCATCTCTTCTCTGCGTTGATTCACCAGATGTTCAGCGGTTTCTCTGGATTCCAATAAAAAACTTTGTTCTACCTACATAAATAAATAACATGAATTAAGAAAACAAATAAGAGGAAAGCGATCCCTACCTCCAAGTAGAACTAGCATGATGAGCAGCAAAAGTCAAACCCCCTTTTTTCTGTAAAAAAATATTTATTTATTGTATATTCAAGCCTTCTCCGCAAATACCAACAAAATATTACAGTTGAACATTTACCCTAATTACTGATTAAAGCCAGTGGTGCTGTCCACTTCTTATTAATAATAATTGCGATAATTAAAAATCCCATGAATTGCAACTTACATAATATTACAATTCGTACAGTTTATTCTTATTTTCAGTTTTTTTGTTTGTTTGTTATAATTGCACTCCAGTTTATTTATTAATTACAATTCCAGTAATAGAAATACCATAAATTGCAACTTCATAATATTACCATTCTTACTGTTTGATTCTTATTTTCACTGTAAAATTATTAAATGCATGTTGCCTACCTCTTTTCGCAGCGTGATAATCCGTCTGGGAAATTCCCGTGAAGCATGTCCTATGTTGCAATTTAGAACAGTTAATACAATTCATGATCTGCTGACGAGGTCTAAGAACCTCTTTGCAGTAAAGAAATTTATCCAGTGGCATCTCAATGCACAGAAAAACAAGTTGAACGCAATTATCCGAAGTCTGTTTTTCAAATTGCAGTTATACCAGGCTTATTTCATTAATCGTAATTATCCGCATTGAGTTGTGATGATTCTTTCTTTCACAAAACATCTCTTTTATTACCCTTGAGCTATGCAGTCGAACCAATCACTATTGCTTGTCAAAAGTTACTCCGTAAATTATTCAATCAAGTGCAAACCAATCACCTTCTTTGTCAAATATTACTCCAGTTGCAATTATACCCTCAAACATGAATTGCAATTTACCAGGGAAACTGGCACTTCAATACAAAACAAAAAAAAGGGAATCTCCGGCTTTTGAACCGTTCTGTAATAACCGTTCTGAAATGGATAAAAGACCGATCTCTGACATGTACTTTATTGCAATGAAAAACAACACAGAAAATACAGGCTTTTCAAGTGGTCTCTGTTATTGTGATGAAAGAGATTTAATACTTGCCTTTGGCATCATTCACGAGAATAATTGCATTTGTCACAAAAAGATAGTGTCAGTGTTTAAAAAACAAGTCTTATAATGGGGGCCAAGTTGGTATACCCAGGTGCCGAGTTGGCAAGGCGGGTGCCGAGTTGATGGGTGCCGAGTTAACCAAAAAGTGCCGAGTTGGTCAGGTGCCGAGTTGGCAAGGTGCCGAGTTGACTATAGAGCCTTAAAATATCTTGAATGTTGAAAGGCAGTCGTCAGTTCCGATATGACACAAAATGGCGCATAAAACAGCCTTCGAAGACGTAACCGGGTTGGCATGACAACGAGACCGACTTATTAGTAAATTGTTTGCAAACATTTGCGTGAATATTGATAAAACGCCGTAAAGAATTTTTTGAAAAATCGAAGATAGCACTGAAAGAAATAATAGCACAGCACAGAATGTCCGGGGAACTGCCGGTTTAACTTATGTTCTATGTGAATATGTACCGGGGCTGCTGGACAGATTTAACAAATATTACGGATTAACCGATGTCTGTTATTCTTTTTCAGAAGCACATTCGCCGTATTTTACCGAACGATGTTAAATGAACTGGTCAACAACGTGAAGTCGATCTCCACCGGGAGACGCACCGATTCCGACCAGGTAAGTCGATTTGCATGTGCTACAAGCAAAATAGTCAAATCGGGCAGTTTACAAATTGTGTGAGAATTTCTGGTAGTTTGAATTTGAATTTGAATTTATTTGATTTATTCATCTGAACACAGCTGAGTAAATATATATATACATAAATCGTAATATTACATAGAAATTTCCTGAACAGAGGAAAAGGCGATTACAGTAAGCAAATGCTTATAGAGCGAAATCAGCATTAGACTGAACCCAAATTTACCACATGATAGCATCGAAAAACACCTGGAACTACCACATTTAGAACAAACCTTACCCATTCTATTTAAGCATAAACTGTCTTGGAACTGATACAGGTACCTTTAATAATCGTTATTAAAGACTGTTTTCATACTGATGGAAAACATTTTTCTTGTACAATTTTTTGAATATGCGGATGTTTTTTGCATTTTTGACATCATCCGGTAAAGTATTAAAGAGAGCGATACCATAAATACTTACACAACGAACTTTTAAGGACGTTCTTGCATACTTGGTCTTAAATTTCCCAATGCTTCTTAACGAGTATTTCGAGTTAGCGTCTCTAATAGCTACTTTACATTGAATATTTTCGGGCAAGTCACCCAAATAAGCTTTATACATTACAGTAGACACTCTAAAATCAACTAAATTATAAAACTTTAATGACCTTAAATAAAGAAACAGAGAATTTGTATGATCGTATTTGTTAACTTTGCAAATAATTCTAACTGTTTTTTTCTGGAGTAAAGAGATACATTTGGTTGCACATTTATAAGCAGTACCCCACACTTTAACACAGTAAGAGATATACGGTAGAAAGAGAGAACAGTATAATGTGCGTAGCGCACCAACATCTAAAATGTCTTTACATTTCTATATAAAACCAGTACATTTCGAGAGTTTTTGTTTATATTCAAAATATGACTGTACCAGGTCAGCCTTCTATCAACCAGAACACCTAAGAACTTTACATACACTCTGTCTATTTCATATTCATCAAATTTTAGGGTAAAATTTTCAAAAGAAGGCTTATTTGAAAAAACCATATAATTTGTCTTTAACACGTTGAGCGACAGTTTTTTGAGTTTAAAACACCTATTTATTTTATCTAGTTCTACATTCATAGATTCACAGATTTCAACAATATTATTACCCGATAGGAACAAGTTCGTGTCATCAGCAAAAAGCACAAACTTCAGAATATTTGAGACATTTCCTAAGTGATTGATGTATAAAACAAACAGGAGTGGGCCTAAAATATATCCTTGAGATACACCACAGGTGATTGATAACATATCAGAATCAGAATCATTAAATTTTACAAATTGTTTTCTGCGTGTCAGGTAACTAGAAATCCACTTATTGGATAACCCTCTACCAACATAATAATGAAGCCTTTTTTAATAGGAATTCATGATTAATTGTGTCGAAAGCTTTTTTTCAGATCAATAAAAACACCAATAGTAACTTTCTTATTATCAATAGCTTCAGTAATTTCCTCAGTTAAATCGACTAATGCTAGTGACGTTGACCTTTTATTTCTAAACCCATATTGACTAGCAGAAAATAAGTTATTGGACTCAATATATTTCATAAAACGCAAGTGAAACAATTTCGCAAGTATTTTGGAGATTTGAGGTAGCAGTGATACGGGCCTATAATTTGTGAACAATGAACAGTTGCCAGATTTACACAAAGGAACAATTTTTGCAATCTTCATTCTGTCCGGGAAAGTGCCCGTTTGAAAGGATACATTACAAAGGTGCGTGAGGGGTTTAACAATACCTTGTATGATTTTTTTTTAACGATACACATGTCAACATTATCACAATACAAGGATTTCTTACTTTGAAATTTACTGATCAAACTAACAACTTCCTCCTCCAATACAGGAGATAAAAATAATGAATTGTTTGGACCAGGTTTAAGATAATCTAATACACTGCTGCTAGATTTCGGTGACTGAATTTTTTCCACCAGTTTTGGTCCAACATTGAAAAATCTATTGAAGCCATTAGCAATATCATTTTCGTTTGTAATATGTTCACCTTTTTCATTTACAAAATATTCAGGAGTCACTTGAGTCGTACATTTCTTTTTAATCACATCATTAAGAACTCGCCAAGCTGCTTTGGCATTGTTTTGAAGTTTTTGGAGTAGATCGCTGTAATACATTTTTTACAATATCGCTGGAGAGTTGTTAAGCGATTACGATATGATTTATACTTGGTTTCAGAACCTGAGTTTCTGTTCTTAACAAATTTTCTGTGCAGGTTATTTTTACGTTTAATACATTTCATAACACCTTTTGTTAGCCATGGTGTGTTTGTCAACTGCCTGATTCAGACAACCACTTTGCAAACTGCCTAAAATTTTCAGCCACTTTATAAAATGCAATTTTTGTCAGAGAAAAAGAAAACGCCGGCAGTTAAGGGAACCGTTATCATAGGTGTTATCTGCCACGGGTATTGCCGCCGCTAAGGGAACCGTTGTCAGACCTGTTATCTGCCACGAGTATTGCGGCCGTTAAGGGAACCGTTGTCAGACCTGTTATCTACCACGGGCATTGCCGCCGCTAAGGGAACCGTTGTCAGACCTGTTATCTGCCACGAGTATTGCGGCCGTTATGGGAACCGTTGTCAGACCTGTTATCTACCACGGGCATTGCCGTCGTTAAGGGAACCGTTGTCAGACCTGTTATCTGCCACGTGTATTGTCGCCGTTAAGAGAACCGTTGATAGACCTGTTATCTGCCATGAGTATTGCTGCCGTGGTCAAGTAGACCTAGTAGTCATGCAGTCTGTGCCCCAACGAGACTTAGAGTATATCTGGAACTATCATTACCATCTTACAAACTTTTGTGTACTCCGCCCTTCGCCAGAGAAGCGAGCTGCATGCTTTGCGTTTCTTTTTATAGCCATATTTTTTTAACTTTGGTTCACCATCAAGTTTGCAGTCAGATAATAGGTGAGAATTTATAGCAGAAATGGAGGGTTTCAGGTCTTTTCGCCCAAAGTAGTCATTTTGCCCAAGAGTCGTTGGTCGTTTCGCCCAATTTCAAAAAAAAATTATCATGTCGTCCAATTTGAAAAACTCAGTTTGGTCGTTTCGCCCAATTTAAAAAGGTCGTTTCGCCTAATTTGGAAAAATGCACTTGGTCCTTTCGCCCAAACCATAAAATATAAGGATACCAGTTCGCCCAAAAACTGTGGTTGCTTTAGGGCTTTAAATATGTTATGTTTAATGTTAAATTATCTTCTGATATACGTAAAATCGTAATTTGAACTCAATAAGTTGCAGTTTATAGTAACTTAGAAAGGCTTTTAAGTATTTCACATCAGTACACTGAAATGAAAATGTCAGTTGAATGGAAGTAAGTTGCAGTTAAGTTCTTGTATCAAATGGTTTTTCAACTACACGTATTAAGTGGCATTGCAATTACAAGGTGGAACGTGCCACATGCAATTGTAATGCAACAAAGTTTCCAATCTTAAAAAATTTTATTCAGTGAAATAAACCTATTATCAATACCCAGTAAGACAAACTTCGAACATCTCATAAAAAAGCAAAACCTCAATAACAACTAGAATACCACGTTGATAAAGCAATTAAAGTAGAGAAATCTACCATCATTGGGCGAAACAAGCAACGCTTTCGCGAAACTACAATCTATCAGTTGGTCATCTAGAATAAAACTTCGGTAAATATATGCAACATAGGCTATTGATACAGCAAGTAAAGGGGGAGAAATCCATTAAAATTATGTGAAATGACCAATCACTTTGGGCCAAACGACCTAGAATATTGGGCGAAACGGCCTGCCTTTTTGGCGAACTGGTGACTGAAAAGACTGAACTTTTTTGGCGAACTGTATTTTGGGGGAAATAACCACATACCGAAATGAAGACAGAGCTAAAACTATTGTGGCCCGATCTGTTGATTGTGCATGGGAAGCCCAGGCACCCTGAAAACCAGTAGACATGCAGAACGAGCTAACCTCTGACCTTCCTCAGAGGTCCTCGAAAGACTGGATGGACACGCCAGTCCGATCGCCGGCTCCACCTGCACTGGACACGCCAGTCAGAACGCCAGCGCCCGCGCCCCCGAAACTTGTTGGGCATCATTGCAGGCATAGATGACAAAGATACTTGTAAAATAGCGTTAAAAGCTGGATAAATGAAAATGGTCAAGAAATCAGTTCTGAACAGTCACAAGTTCATTTGCGTAGATGATGTCGATCATGTTTCCCAAGTTTCATCTTGACGCTCTCTCCAGTTTCAATCGAATTGTGGGGGGAGGGGGGGGAAGGGGGCAGGATTTGTTAGCGCTGGTTACGCCGGAAGTAAACGGTGCCAGAAACAAACGTTGCAGATGTTTTCAGGGGCATGTTTAATGTAGTTCGAGAGGGCATTCCAGCTGATTGTGCTCAGATAAACAATAAGAAATATGAAAGGTAGATGTAGACGTTGGAGGCATTCATATCTGCTAACGGGAAATTTCGTAAAAATTTCGCGCGAAAAAAAAAAGATTTTTGGTTTTTGTGGCAGTTTTAATATTATTAACAGTAGCTAAGAAAGTAATAACAAGCTATTATTTAAAATAAGAATATGTCAAGCAAATAAGAAATATTATTTTTTTTAGCGCAATTACTTGTTTGCTGCGTTATGATAAATTGCTTAAACGTAACACCTTGAAGGAAAGTGATGTGTCAGAATAGCCTACTCCATTTTGTAGTCGTATATATGTATATACATGACCGAACCAGGGAAACTATAGTTTCCCTAAAAATTTTCAGGGAAACTATAGTTTCCCTGAATTTTGCCACACAAAACGTTAAAGATTCCCTGAAATGAAAGTTCGGTGAAGTTGAAACTTATCCAAATGGTTTTTTTATCTCGACATAAAAGACAACGTTTTTGCTTTATCAATGCCAATCACAAGCTGGAATTGCACTTCCTAGGTGATCGAAACAAGAGCAGTTGACGTTGTAACACAATGATTTACGGTTACAAAATTGCAATTATACATAAAAGAAACTATTAACCTTTCAGGAAATGCAATTAGTAATTACAATTATACATGAAAGATTTTTATGGCTTAATGATCAGGCGATTTGAATTACATTTTTTAAATTAAGTTTCTGTGATGCATTGTCAACGAATTCTCCGGAGACGATCATTTCATCAGGATTCTAGCTTAACTCCGGTGTTTGATGGATTAAGCCGTTTGCTATATAAGAGAGTAAAAATATTCATCAAGCATAACTCGAAATTACCTGCAAGAATACTGATCGGAGATGGATGACATAGAAAACCGCTTTACTGGAGAACTTCTTCAAACTCTTTCGGCCAAGGTGGACCCGAAAAAAAGTCTGCTTCTGGCTAAGCATAACTACGAAATTTTTCTGACTGAAATTCTGGAGGCCAAGAATGCAAACTCAAGAAACAGCAGACAGCGACACGTGCTTAGGAAGTACGATGTGCTTGCATGTGGTGACGTTCAGAAAATTATCAAAAAACAAAATTCAGAAAACGATGAACCAAAATACTTCGTGCCTGTGGAGCAAATGTATGACGTTATCAAAAGGGCTCACATTGCCACTGGCCATGGTGGCAGAGACAAAATGGTAAAAGAAATTCGGAAAAAATACGCAAATATTACCGAAGATGCAATTGCTCTATTCAGATCCTTTTGTACTGAATGCGAACGAAAGAAAAAGCGTCCGACTACAAAAGGAACTGTGGTACGTCCCCTTCTAACCACGGAATTTTGCTCAAGAGGTCAAGTGGACCTCATCGACATGCAGTCCATGCCACATGGCGAGTTCAAGTTTATTATGGTCTACCAGGATCATTTGACTAAATTTTGCGTACTTTGTCCCTTGCCAAGCAAAAGAGCAGCTTGCGTTGCTTTTCAACTTTTGGATGTGTTTTTAAATTTTGGCGCTCCAGCAATACTTCAGTCTGACAACGGTTCAGAGTTTACCGCCCAGGTAGTGTCCGAACTGAAAATTCTTTGGCAAGATCTGAAAATTGTCCATGGAAAACCTCGCCACCCACAGAGTCAGGGGTCCGTTGGAAGAGCAAATTGTGACATTGTATTGTAATTGTAATTGAAGCGAAAGATATGAAGGAATAAAAGTGAAGTTAGAGCAATGTGTTTTATTAATACTTGCCCAGTTTCCAGATGTTCAGCTATTTCAGGGAATCTTTAACGTTTTGCGTGGTAAAATTCAGGGAAACTATAGTTTCCCTGTAAATTTTTAGGGAAACTATAGTTTCCCTGGTTCGGTCAGGGAAAGTATAGTTTCCCTAGGGAAACTATAGTTTCCCTGAAATCACAGTTTCCCTGTAACATATACACGGAATATACGACATTTCAATGTTCGGTAGTATATACACGGAATATACAACTTTCAATGTTCAGCAGTGTATATACACGGAATATACAACTTTTCAAATTTATAACATCACTTTCTTAATTTGAGGAAGTGAGTATACACATAAGAAAGGTTATAAGACTTATAACCTTTAAAAATATGAAGAAATCAATTTTGCTAAACTTTATTAGCAAACAAAGTACATTGTTAGGTACAATATTATATACTTATAATTATAAACGAAATCATTTTTTTTAAATAGTTTTCTACGAGTTCCATGAGTTTTGAACATAGCTTTCCCTGTCAAAATGGCAAAATTTTAACGTTCGAGTAAAAGTATCGGTGGGACTTGAACCCCAGACCAAACGATATGAAGTCCCACGCTCTATCAACAACGCCGCTGGATCAGTTGTACGTCTGAGACCTGTCATTGTAATACATGTAAAAAAAAATCAATATTTCATTCCGTGTATGTACGACTGAACATTGAAAGTCGTATGTTCCTTGTATATACGACTGAACATTAAAAGTCGTATATTCCGTGTATATACGACCGAACATTGAGAGTTGTATATTCCGTGTATATACAACCGAACATTATCAAGTTGTTAAGTCGTATATTCCGTGTATATACTACCGAAAATTGAAAATTGTATATTCCGTGTATATAAGACCACTAAATAAAGTAGAAAAATTTTACACATCACTTTCACTTACGGTTTTACGTTTATATAATTTACTATAACGTCAGTTACTAATTGCCAATAACCAATTGCTCTGAAAAAAACAGGGTTTCTTATTTACTTGACACATTCTTATTTTAAATAATAGCTTGTTTAATGTTATTAGTTTTGTGGAGTGAATTGTGAGATTTGTGCAGAGTTTCTAAGTAATTCTGTGCTGTTCAGAAAGGTGATTAGCCGATTCTGATAACAATCTGAAGTAAATACCATTTCAGAACAAACTGTTAGATTTTCTGGCGACAAAACCAAGCATTTTATAAAGTGGCTGAAAATTTTTGATAGTTTGACTGAAGTGGCTGACTGAATCAGGCAGTTTACAAACTGCCTGAATTGACAGTTTGCCGCATACAGTCCCTGTGGGCAATTCAGACGTGATCCTTCACAGCTGGCCTAGATGTACTTTAGTTGGTTTGATACCTCATTTTGATGTATAGTTTATTCCCCACAGGGGAATATATGCGATCGACCGCGTGTCTGTCGGTCGGTCGGTCTGTCGGTCTGTCATCAAGAGCTTGTTAACACGATAACTTAAGAACTCCTGCAAGGATTTTAATGAAACCTGGTATGTAGCTTCTATGGGAACAAAAACAGATCGGTATTGTAAATGGGCCAGGTTCGTCCAAGGAAAATGGACCAGCTGGACTTGGAAAATTTCAACTATTGATGACCTTGTTTAACTGATGGGGGGGGGGGGGCTGTGGGGAATATGTGGGCTTGCACACTGCTCTAGTTCACCTCTGTTCTTGCTATTAACCTCTTAGGGTGTGGGTAATAACAATAACGGGCGAAGACAAAAATCTATTATATTGTCTTCCGTGAAGACTTGTAATTTATTTCATGCTTTCTTGCATGTCTCGAGATGTGTGTTGTTGCGGACTTGTTCACCTGTACGTACGGAGCGTGCGGTAAAGCAGAGCATAGAAAACTGAAATTTGGTAAGGTTTGCCATGACTGTCTTCAGGTGAAAATGGAAAGACTGCTGCGTTGGAGCATGGCTGTCAAGATCTTCCACGGGCTTGTCACCTTAGTCAAGGTCAGCGCTTTCTCGTTCCATTGCTTGACCTTAAAATTGACCGACGGATTTTAGTTAGTCAGATACATAGTAGTAGGATAGCAAAAAAAATAAGCCGAGTCGTCTTTTACAAATGGGCTGAGTCGATAAAAGTGGGCCGAATGGTCCAATGAGTGGGAGCCGAGCTATCCAAGAAAGGCCGAATTGGTAATACGTCGAGTTATCCAAACCCCGTTCCTCCTGCCTTGGGTCGTGACTGTTATTCAAACTACAATTCTTGGACATACAGGCTACGATGAATCTGTCAATTCATTGACTAAAATTTTTAGTGACTTTATGAAGTCACTGATTTTCAGCCTCAAAAATTTTAGATTCATTGAAATGGGTTTGAATAGCAGAGAGGTATGTTCCGTTGATTTTTCTTTACTGTGCAGTAGCTCATTATCCTTCGTGCAACGGCGAGATACAGTTCTGAGCTTGTCCGTCCGTCCGCATGGAGTCCGGGCTATGTCTCCGAAACTATAGGTCGGATTGTTTTGAAATTTCACACACCGATAGAGGACATATTGAAGGTGTGCAACGTCGTATTTTTATTCCGATTGATGAACAATTATCAAAATGATAATTTTTAAATTTAGTAAAACGTTTATGTAATTTGTTCGGCGTAATGGAAAGTCGTGTCCGGGTTATATCTGTGAAATTATAGGCCGGGTTGCATTTCACACACTGATAGCACATATTGAAGGGGAAGCAAGACGTTTCGGCCCAAAACCATTTCGGCCCACTCCCATAGACGATTCGGCCCAAGATGTTTCGGCCCAAGACGTTTCGGCCGACTCATTTTTTAACTAAACTTGCGCCCCAAGACTTTTCGACCCAAGACGTTTCGGCCCACTTTTCCCAAGACTTTTCGGCCCAAGACGTTTAGGCCCACTAAACTATCATTATACAGATGTTTTGATTTTGTGTTGGACATTTAGCTAATGGATAATTCCAAAGCCATTGCAAGAGCAGTTTGTTAAAAATCGAAACTGTAGCTATTCCTATTTGAATTTAAATCGTATGTTATGTATTATCTATGATTGCTTATACTGCTATTTCTTTAACGATTGAAATTTTCAACTTATGAAAACCTGAAAGACATACATAAGCATACAGCAATTAGATAAATGATATGTAATTGCAATTAACCTGAAACGCAATAGGCAGCTTCGGGAAGATTTGGTCAATTGCGTTCTGACTTCGATGAACTATCCATGGCATTACAAATTATAAAATGTTATATATGAGTCTGTGTCAACTGTAATTCTGTTTGAACAACTAAGTTGATAAATCGGCAATAATTTGGTGGAATGAGGTATTTACCAGGTTGATAGGGTAGGGATGGCTAATAGGCTGAAAAGATATTGCTTGGGAAAGGAGCAGCATATTTTGTTTCGTATGTTCTGGTTCGAATTACGAATAAGTAACAAGTCTTTATTGCAAAACCTTTTATTCACAATAAAAACTAAATGGTCACATTTCAAGTTCTGTTAAACAGGGCACCATAAGTTCACTGCAGCGAAGATAATTGTATGCACTGACTTATCAAAACAGCAATAAATTAATCGTCAACCAAGTAAATTGCAATTAAAGTCAGAATTCTAGCAAGTCACTTCTCAATTTGTTAATGTTTGGTTTTCTAACAGCGTTATTTACAACAATGCTTTTAGCTGAACAATGGGGGACAAGAAGCATTGTTTACAACATTTAGCATATCTACTCTGAACATCTACTCTGTTAAGTACTTAATGCATGCGTAACACAAACAAAAGTCTTTTTTCTTATTTTAAGCTTCCAAACAGTCCATACAAGTGGGCACTGGCATTGACGACAATTTGCTTGGTACATTAAAACCCACGATTACTGCTGTCCGGTTGGAGTGAAATGGGCGCAGGCTTTCAGTAGCTTGTAACTGGTGATTTGGTCAGAACTGAGTTGTTCCCAGAGATCGTACAGGCGTGACTGAAGCTCTTTGTGTGTTTTGCGCTGGTACCTCAGAAGTTTTTTCTCTGAAACAAGCTGGGCCTTATTGCTATTAGTTGTGCTTCTTTGAAGATCATTTCAACCAGCACATAGAAACTGAGACTTTGTCGACGCGCTCGAAAGTTGATACGCCTGTGCCAGCCTTCCACGTCGTTGTTAGTGCGGACACTTTGCATAAAACAGGTCCAGGAAGGTGGCGGCCACGTTTCGCTTTAAATCCATGTTGACTTAATGTATCCACAAAGATTTTGCAGTCTCTGAGTTGTTGCCTTGCGCTCTATATTGTCGAATATTTGACTGATGTGCTCGGCTGGTAAAAAGGGCAGCGCAAGAACCGTTTGATGAATTCGTGTGTTCCGGCGTCACCTGTGTACTCGGCTTGCAACCCTAGACCTTGAACTTTCCGCCACACAGCCTGTGTCCAGTGGTAGAAACACCCTTTAATTGTGGCGGTAGGAAGAACGGAGGTAACAGCTTGCCATGCTGCTTTTTCAAAGTCCAGCATTACTTCCTTAACTTTAGGTTCGCTTGGCAAGAGTTGGATTATATTGCGCAAAACTTCCTTGTAATCTTTCTTGCTTTTACCGCTCATGTATATGAAAGCAAGTGGTTCCTGTTTGATCGCATCGCCATCTTTGATAAAGGCATGGAGAGTTACAAGCTGGGTGAAGGGTGCTCTAATAATCTGGAAGGTGCCGTCCATGTACCACCTTTTTGCATTTCTCAGCAGGCGTAACTGGTAATCAGTTGCAAAAATGATGTGTCGACGATCGGTGACGCGTATATCGGCCTGTAAAAAGCCCTGTGGGAAAAAGTCGTTGTTGAGCACAAAATCCAAATTGTCGGGATCTTTGGGTCTTAGTTTTTCTCTGTTGAGATTTGCCATGCGCGCTAAATTTCAAGGCTTTGGCACGTCACATGGCACCGAAGGATCGACTTCAGCAATGAGAATGTCGTCAACTATTTCAGGGGCGGAGCGAAATACATTGGAGACTGCTTGTTGTTTTATGGTTTTCTTAATTTCCAAGGCTTTTGCTGGATGGATGCACGTGGGGCGCGCCGATAAAATAATCACCGACTGTCTCTTTTACCGTAGCGGGACAGTTTATTGTTTTATTTCTAACTGAGCAACGCCAGAGTGTCACAGACGGACCGCATCTCTTTTGGGTGTAACTGTAGCCCTGGCTGTCCACAAGTTTGTGGCGTCCACGAGAGCTGGAAGTTTTTATCACATTGAAACAGAGAGGATTGCCCGAGGTTGATTCATCCGGACTCGTCATGTTTTGGGGCAAGATACTATGCAAGGTAGATTCTTGGGATTCGACAGGTATAACGTACGATCCAAAAGTGGAATTCGCGAGTTCTGAGTTGGCAGTCACGGTTGGCACAGTTGAGGTGTTACCCGTTGCTTGAGAGATGCTTTCTAAAGCAGTGGTATGTTCAACCTCCATTTCTTCCAACACTGGCATTGATTGCATGTTATCCGCTAAGTTAACTGAGTTGTGCACTGTGCTAAGAGTAGGCATGGAAGCTGTGTTCTCGATGCTCTGAGAACTGTCAGAATAATTGTGTTCCATAGGAACGGTATCTCCGTGTATTGAGTGACGAAAACCAACAGAGGTAGTCGCAAACTCGGAAGTATTCATATCATCGCAGACATAAGAAATTCTATCAGCTTGCATCGAACTAACTAACGCTTGCCTGACGATAATTATATCGCCGTCAGTTGTGTTCGTTGCTGACAGGCTTTCCAAGCTAGCACTACTTGAACCCCATTCGAAGGAAAGGCGTGTGCTTTCCAATACTGGACGCGGCGCTGGCAACGTCGTCAGACATGAATGACATGCCCAGTCAATTACCACCCTAGCGCGCACTGATTCTCTGTATTCCCTGGCGGAAACTGTGGTTTTGCATGTTCTGTGTTGAAATTTTTTACAGTCTCTGCACATCAGAGTGTGCTGTCGCGGTCTGATGGCACGATCACAATGCAAACAAATATTTGTATCCATTCTATTTTCATTTCTTTGACAAACTTTTTATGTATAACGATATGAAGTTTTTGAAGCAATGCACCTGCTTTTATACACAATATTTTACTCCGGAGATCCGGCACAGCCAATAAAAATTATTTTCAACTCGTTCACAGAACAATGAAATAAAACATAATCACAAACCAGGTAAATCCTAACTGCAAGCAGTTCTTCCCTCAAAAGCGAGTCATTTACAATTTAAAATATTACTCCGGCAAGTGACGGATAAAATGGGTGTAAGAAATGTAATTTGCAGCGATGCTGAGGCCTGTGATGGATTATGGTGTAACAGACTGGTTTTAAACACGTTTGCTCCGGTAATTGAAGTGATCCTAGATTAATTGCAATTCTAAAATTCTAATTTTGTGTTTAAGGGACAATCTCCACGTGAAGTTTCTCATAGAAAAGGAAAATAAATTATTGAAAATGTAATATTGAGAAACAAAAGCATTGTTGGTGTGCATGCATTGCGGTGACTTAAAGCCCACTTTATGTCTTACCATTAGATACCCACACGGGCTGCATGAAGTGTGACTTGCCGGAGTAAACCGAAGTCTTTATGACTACCCCGCTATTCTGCTCCCCCACCCTCAGGTTCACGGCAGGAATAACAGTTTTATGGTAGTCAGTACTGACCATCACCATGCAATCCAGTGAACAACTAATATACATAGAGAAAACAGCGTCTTATATACTTTAACCAATTCATGCGTCTAGGATTATGGTGTGTAAAACTGTGGACTTCATGAGACACTAGAACTTCTATCCCACAAAACATATCACTTGGGAAACTGCTGGTTATATCTGGATTGAAATCTCTCTTTTTGACCTTTTTGGGACACACTGCCCCCTCTCTTAACAATGGTAATATTTATAATTTTTCGATTTTTTCGATTCTAGCAAAATACTTCGAAATCGTTCGGTTCGCGTCTCTTATGGCTTTGAGGGAATGCGGTTATGGCCCTCCTAGTTACTTGGAGGGGGGAGGGGACGGTGGTATACCTGACCAAAATTGTACAAGAATTCCGTTTCAACGGAAAAACCCATATTTAACCGGCACATCAAGTCGAGAATCATCTAATTGATTGTGTGTGGATTTGAATTTACGAAGTGCAATCAAAAAAAAAAATCATCACACGCCGTATGAAGTCGGTAAATCAGCTCATAATCCTCTGCAGATTAAGTGGTTTTGGGCCGAAACGTCTAGAAGGTGTACAACGTCGTAGCGTTTATAATTTTGTCCGCGTAATGGAACGTTGTGTCCATGCTGTATCTCCAAAACTGTTTGAAGATGTGCAGCGTATTATCTTTCTTCAGATTCATATTTGATTTCATTAGCCCAGCTTACGTTATACGTAAGTTGGGGTATTCCTGTCGGTTTGCGGATGGCGTCCGTTCGTTCGTTTGTTCGTTTTTTCGTTAGTTAGTTGGTTAGTTGGTTAGTTGGTTGGTTGGTTGGTTGGTTGGTTGGTTGGCTGGCTGGCTGGCTAGTTAGTTAGTTAGTTAGTTAGTTAGTTAGTTAGTTAGTTAGTTAGTTAGTTAGTTAGTTAGTTAGTTAGTTAGTTAGTTAGTTAGTTAGTTAGTTAGTTAGTTAGTTAGTTAGTTAGTTTGTTTGTTTGTTTGTTTGTTTGTTTGTTTGTTTGTTTGTTTGTTTGTTTGTTTGTTTGTTTGTTTGTTTGTTTGTTTGTTTGTTTGTTTGTTTGTTTGTTTGTTTGTTTGTTTGTTTGTTTGTTTGTTTGTTTGTTTGTTTGTTTGTTTGTTTGTTTGTTTGTTTGTTTGTTTGTTTGTTTGTTTGTTTGTTTGTTTGTTTGTTTGTTTGTTTGTTTGTTTGTTAGTTAGTTAGTTAGTTAGTTAGTTAGTTAGTTAGTTAGTTAGTTAGTTAGTTAGTTAGTTAGTTAGTTAGTTAGTTAGTTAGTTAGTTAGTTAGTTAGTTAGTTAGTTAGTTAGTTAGTTAGTTAGTTAGTTAGTTAGTTAGTTTGTTAGTTTGTTAGTTAGTTTGTTTGTTTGTTTGTTTGTTTGTTTGTTTAGTAAACTTTGTTTCAAAATGCATCTTCTACAATTTTGATCCGATGTCATTTATTTTTTGTATGAGGCATCCCTAAAGGGTCGCACATGCGGCTTGTGCTTTTTTAGTCGATCGGATGATTTTTGAAGAAATTTTTAAAATGTATCTCCTACATTTTTGATCCGATGTCGTTCGTTTTTGGTATGAGCCACCACTAAGGGGTTGTGCATACGGCTTGTGCTTTTTTAATCGATCTGACTATTTTTTGTATTTTTGGTGAATTTTTGAAGAAAAATTTTCAAAAATAATTCAAAATGCATCTCTTTCTACATTTTTGAACCGATATCATTTATTTTCGGTATGGCTTGTGCTTTTCTAGTCGATCGATAATTTTTCGGGAATTTTTGAAGAAAAATTTTTAAAATGTATATCCGCCTACATTTTTGGTACACTGTCGTTCATTTTTGACATAAAGCTCCCCTAAGTGGTCCTGCATCCGATTCATGCTTTTTTAGTCGATCGGACAATTTTGGTATTTTTGGAGAATTTTTGAAGAAAAAACTTCAAAATACATTCCCCCCTACAGTTTTTAACCGATTTCATATATTTTGGGTTTGAGGCATCCCCGAGGGGTTCTGCATAAGTGTTGAGCATTTTTAGTCGATCGGGTGATTTTTTAATTTTTGGGGAATTTTTGAAGTCAAATATTCAAAATATATTTCCTCCTACAGTTTTTAACCAGTTTCATTTATTTTTGATATGAGGCATCGTGGGTCGGAATAGGTGGGTCGGGCATACGGCTGATACTGTTTGACTCGATTTGGGAATTTCTAATTTTTGGGGGTAATTTTTGAAGAAAAAACCTCAAAATACATCTTAGTTTGGGTGTGCATCAACATGCGCACTGGGCCCAAATGCGAACCGCGCATGAACGGAAGCTACATAAACATGCGCACTGGTCTAAAATAAGTACCATGTATCATCGCAAGTTAATTAAACATGCGCACTGGTCTGAAATGCGAACCGGGCATCAACGCAAGCTAAGTATACATGCGCACTGACCCAAAATCCGAACCGCTCATCAACGGAAATTGAATAAATATGCGCACTAGTCCGAAATGCGAACCGCGCATCGACGCGTTGAATAAACATGCGCACTGTTCCAAAATAAAAACCGCGCATCAACGCAAGTTAAATAACATGGGTACTGGTCCGAAATGCGAACTGCAATGTATGTTAAATAAACATGCGCACTAGTCCGAAATGCGAACAGAGCATAACGGAAAGTTAAATAAACATGCGCCTTGGTCCGTATTATAAATGAAAAAATATGTACAGTAAAAATTAGAACTTTCACTTTTGAGAGTGCGTGAGGTTCGAAACATTGACTCCACGTGCAGTTATTAATGAAGTCCTACGCTCTGCACACTACTCTACTAAAATCTTCCCCCTTTCTTCCCCCTTTTTGTCCCCTTACAGTAGGCGCATGTTTCCCTGCCTGTGGTAAATCTGTGTATGTATTTATCGGTCTATGTTCGGGTCAGTTGCTATATTAATTTTTTAGCTTGCTCGTCGCCATCTCGTCTTTTGAAGCCCAATTTTTCAGGGAAATCCCCGTGCTCCTGCACGCTGGAATTGGTCTTATCACTTTTCGTAAGCTAGGACTTTGTCCTTGGACAAACTTGTAAAATTGTCAAAATGGCAAAACTTCTGTTATTGCTGGGACTGGGCATATTTTCATCGTCGTGTCCAGGCCTGATCTCCGAAACTTTTCGTTGAATTGTGTTAAAACTTCATACAAAAATAGAGCACATATTGAAAGTGTGCAACCTTGTATTTTTGTTCGTTTTTTTTTTTTTTTTTTTTTTTTTTTTTTTTTTTTTTTTTTTTGAGAAATTGTCAAAATGATAGTATTTTGAAATTTGGTAAAACGTTTTGGTGTTTTTTTGTGCGCGTAATGAAGCGGTTCACTCAGGCTGTGTCTTCAAAACATTTCTCGGATTATTTTAAAATTTCACACACAGATAGAACCGTTGTTATAAAACAGCTGACCTCTGAGGAGATTAATCTGTTATGTATAAACACAGAGCGGATGGATATTTCTATCCATCTAGCCGTACTCTGCATTCCTTAGTGTTAAGTAATCTTGCACATGGGTGAAAAAGGTGCATATGAGTGTCCAAATCACTAAAATCCATAATTTAGTGACTTTTTTGAAAAGTGATTTCTCTCCTTTATGAGTACTATTTTGCGCGGAATCCCCATTGGGTGTGCCGAGTAAAAAGATGTTATACACAACAGACCGAACCGCCGTAGAGGTTGGCTGTTGAACAACAACGGGATAGAACAGATATTTACAAGTATGGTATTTTTTTGTTGAGATTCATGAAAAATCGTCAAAATAATGCCTACCAACATTCAAAGGCCATGACGGTCCTGAATAGGACTAACTGCTGTTTCTAGTCACTTCAATGGTATAGTCCTGCTGTTCAGTTTACTTAGCTTTTGTCGAAATTTAACCATGTAAAATTGTTAGAACTGTGAAAAAAATGCCAGCAGTATGACACATTCCAAACTGACTTGATCACGGATTTCATAGGCCACCCGCGCTACACGGGAGGGATAGGGGGGGGGGGGGGGGAACCGTGTCTCTCCGAGGCTATAGTTACCACAATTTTAGAAATGAGAAGTGTTAGAAATGAGAGTAGTTTTTGCTTATGACTTATTAATCAGGATTTCAGGCTGACTATCAAATTTTCAAGCCCCCAGATCAGGAACTTTGTAAGGTTCTTGAATTATATCGGGCAGTTTAGAAACTTCCTGAAATTTTCTGAAATTTTGCAAACTTCCTGATTTGACAGTTTGCCTGTGACATATATATGTTACGGTGAATCTGTGAAATCCGCTGACCCACTGAAATCAGTTTTAACTCCATTGTTCAGTTGCTTACTGTCTATTGTGTGCAAAACTATAAACCTTTGAAAAATGGCAGTTTTACGTTGATGACAACAATTCATACTCAGTCAAGTACTCGGGACCTCATACTCGGCCAAGTACTCGGGACCTCATACTCAGCCAAGTACTCGGGACCTCATACTCAGCCAAGTACTCGGGACCTCATACTCAGCCAAGTACTCGGGACCTCATACTCAGCCAAGTACTCGGGACCTCAATTTCTACCAAGTACTCGGGACCTCATACTCAGCCAAGTACTCGGGACCTCATACTCAGCCAAGTACTCGGGACCTCATAATCAGCCAAGTACTCGGGACCGTGCTCTGACTATGGGGAATTGCCATGTTTGGTGTGTAAAATGACCCATTATCACCATAACACATTAAGTGGATGCCGAGTGGTATTTGTATCCACATCATAAACCTAAAATGAATCCCGGTCATCTGCCCCCCGGTCAACTGCCCCCCCTGTCATCTGCCCCCCTTTTTTGCAACCCAGTCGACTGCCCCCCCCCCCACCTCCCTCAAAGTGGAGGGGTGGGCTCTTGCCCCCTCCATTTACTATTTTTTCTTGGGTTCTTGGCTTACAAAGACACAATAAATAAATTTATATTCATTTTATTGAATGTATTGCACCTCGGTAAATTGCAATTCACCAATAGGAAACTAATTGCAATTAGATTTGCAATTAGTTGACGGATCAGTCTCTCCTAAGATCAATATTGGTGAAAAGATCAATGAAAATCAATTGTTTCAGAGACGAAGTAGACGGGGACATCACAATTGCCTAATTTTTTAAAGAATTTTTTTCCACTAAAAAAAGGAGGGGGGGAGGCAGATGACGACCCCGTCAAATTGCAAGGGGGGGGGGCAGTCGACCGGGTTGCAAAAAAGGGGGGGGGGCAGTTGACCGGGGGGCAGATGACCGTTTACCACCTAAAATTGGTGTGTTAAATGGGTATTGTGATATTTCATGTTTGTGAGATTCAGACTGCTTTCAGTCATCTGTGTCATGTGCAGCATTGAAACACCCCAGCATTGAAACACCACATCATTGTATGGGCCCATCCAATGGCTGGTCTAAATCAATACAGAGGCTATCGAAACAGTACATACAGTTTCTCCCCATGAAACACGACTATATTGCTGATGTAATTTTAATAAAACAGATGTATTGGGATGGTGTAATGGGATGGGCCGTTATATTTCTTGTAAAAAAAATGTAGAAAATAATGTAAATAAAAATCCGAGAACATTTATAACATTTAATTATCCACTTACCATTTTGCTTTTAACACCCGCACTTGACATTATTTGATGGAAAAGTCAGCTATAATCTCAGCACAGCTTCTCTGTCTCTCCCCTCCCCCTGTTGCATTATGGCACTTCGTATGTGGTTCGGCCCCAGGAGAGGAGGGGGGAGGGGGCATTTCCATATAAAATGACTACCATGCGCGTAAATCGAATTTAAAAAAGATCCCCAAAACACGGAAATTCCGTCTCTAAATTTCCCCCTAATTTTTGGAAAAGCGCGGAAAAGGACCTTTGATTGCTAAATGGCATTACCAAATTTCACAATGAGCAATGGGGATTTAGGATATGTTCATTCAATTACCCTGAAATGGATGCAGGTCTTCAATTAATTACAATATAATTTTTGTTTTCAACGGAATAATCATTTTACCCCCCCCCCCCCTCCATTTTAGGAAAAGCGCGGAAAATTCGACAATTTTACCCGCTCCCTATTTTTTTGTTTTAAGCTTTTCCGCGTTATTTTGTACGTGCATTGTTGCCATATTTGATACAAGTCCCCCCCCAACCCCCCCTCCCCCACCGGGGGGGGGGGGGGGGGTCAGCGTGATATATAGCATTTCAAAATACAGGGGCCCCTCGTTAATTCGTACTCCTCGGGACCAAGGGAAAAAGTACGAATTAACCGAGGGTACCAATTAACCGGGAATCAAATTTTCGAATGGACAAAAAGCAACAATGAACCTTCAAGCCTTGCGCGCTTTCGAGCAGGCTCAAATTGGCTGGTTTCAACACCATTGATTATTTTATCCTCATTCTTTATCCATTAAGCAAGTGTATTTTTAGGTACTCCGTCATTATTTCAGTTCTGGTTTTTTGGGCCACTCGTTGTTTGCTTTAACACTTTGAACTTAAGGTTCATTGTGTAATCATTGTGTTTTTGTTTTGATGCCATTTTGCAAGTTGAAATTCTTGACCACTGTTCACAATTTATATGCGCGCTCCGGAGCACGAAGTATCTACAGAAAACAGACGGCAGCTTAAGCTGCTGCAAAGTACGTAACAGACGATGCTCCGGATTAGTGGCCAGTGAAAACGCTGTTCACACTAAGACACTCAGTGTATTGAGTAGACCATGTATATCATAATCCCTAAACCCCCATCATTACTGCCCCACAATGCGCATTATGCAACCCCTTCATCTCGCTACACATGATGCCTGAGTAACGTGTTGTTTTACTGTGTGGCATGCCTAATCTATGGAAAGACCGGTTGAGTTCATGCACAGATGCGCCCTTTTGCTATATATCTCTTTATAACGAGAGAGGGGTTCTCAAACAGGGAGGACGCAACTGTGCATAGGGAAAATATGTAGGGAAATGCGAAATCCTTTAAATAAACAGGAGCACACCATCACTATTGGGCCCCTGTATTAGGTACAATTCTGCCGGTGTTGGGGGCCAGATTGAGTGCCAGGATGAATTGAGTGCACGCATTTCGGACTGCACCTGGTGCAGTTCGTATTGAGTCCCGGGCAAGAATGAGTCTCTTAATCCTTTGCATGCATATAATATATATATCCAAGTGCACATACTTAACACAGTGAATAATATCTATCTCATTCTTCTCGTTAACTTGAGAATTTGATTCAGAATCCTCAGACGATTCCATTGCTTTTTTTCTGGCTCTGAGTATTATTTCCCCAGTTACTCAAAAACGAGTAAATTCATTCCCGAAATAAATTAATTGTCACACGGTATTGTAATCAGGTGCTTGCTAATTGGATAAAATACTCGAAGTGCTCATAACTGAGTATATTTAATTATAATTGCAATTACCATTAAAAATCAAGCGTGAGTAGGAAATGCCACAGGATTTTATTGATATGCGTGTGATTCCATTTAATTGCAATCAAACGAAGGGAGATTTTATATGCAATATGGTTACACGCCTTTTAATTGTTTGGTCTGAGATGAATGAGCGATTAACAATGTCTTTATAGGTTGTCTAAGTTACCCTTTTTTCGCAACCCCACTCTTAAGTAAACATCCCTTGAGAAAACATTTCTCATTTTCACGCGAATGTTCCCCGGGCCCGATTGAGTGCGTCCCCATTCCGAATGGGTTGCCTCATTATAAAGGAATGTATAGTAAATCGACTCAATTCAGCCTGGACTCAATCTGTCCCGCAACACCGGCCTTGCAACATCGCTGTTACAACATCGTGGTGAAAAACTGCTGATCATAGGAAATGCAATCCAATGCATAAGAAATTGCAAGTTGGGTTCAATAACACCAGAGTATTCATTAATTGCAATCATCTCTGCCATCGTGAAAAACAATGCATATCATGAGAAAATGTCCCGCCTATGAGAATCTCATGTAAATAATATCTCCCGTCATTCATGGTTTGAATAAAGAGTATTAAAAATCATACCGTGTCATAAAAGGGCTGCTAATTCTAATCAAAATCAGTAATAAAAACTCAAATAGTAAATGGTAAGATACCCAAGTAAAATGGGCCGAGTCGTCTGTAACAAATGGACCGAGTGGGTAAAAGTGTGCCGAGTCGTCCAAAAAAAGTGTAGGCCGAGCTATCCAAAAAGGGTCGAGTTGGTGGTGGGCCGAGTTGTCCAAACCCCATATTACGTTTGTTTAGCAGTTGATGTTATTACTTTTTCGCCACGCATGAGTATTTTCTTATCAATTGTTGTTCATTCCAGTACTCCAGATTGTGATGGCATTAGGTTTTTCGTCAAGAAATACACCACGGTGTGTTTTGAGATCGTCTCGATGTGGTAAACAATCCAGCAAAAAAAAAAAAAAGCCAAATTATTCTTAAATATCTGTTCAAACTGAATTATGGATGCTGAAAACGACAGGAATCTTACTGCTGAATCATTTCAAAAGTATCCTCGGAAAGACCGAGTGAAAAGCTACGGGAGTCCGAAAAACAGCATTATAAAGTATCTAAAAGCACCAAAGCTAAATGAGTACCATCACAGCCCGTAGTACCCCAATTCGACATGGTTTGATTGCAGACTTGGACAGAGAAATAGCAATTGCAATTTTACAACATTAATACCACCGCAGCTGCGAGTACCCCCCATTGCGGCAAAGACCTTTATATCCGTTACTTGAAACGCTAGTTGCAATTCTTCAGTAAAAAAAAAAGACCAAAATCAATGAGCCATTGCATAATCAAGAAAAAATCAAAGAAACCTAGTTCTATTCAAACTCATTTCAGTGAGTCTGCAAATTTTTAAGGCTTATAATCAGGGACTTTATAAAGGACTCATTTTTTGTGACTTTACAATGTGACTGAGTGAACCAGTGACTTTGAAAATTTCAGTGACTTTGTAAAGTGACCGCTTTGACAAATTCACTGTTACACATATATTTGATTTGGGCTTCTTGTTCAAGTCTTCCTGGAAAGTACGGGGTACTGAAGACGGTATCCAGACAGAAGGGCCTTGGACAAAAGGGCCTTGGACATAAGGGCCTTTCCCAAAACGGCCTTTCCCAAAAAGGCCTTTCCCAAAACGGCCCTAAATGAAAAGTTGGACAAAAGGGCCTTGAGAATTTTTTTCTAGGATTTTGAGTTTTAATTTTTTAATAAAATATGTTATAAAATAACAAATAAAAAACAGGCTTCATTGTGTTTTTAAAGATAACTTCCTTGATGTTTTGTTTCAGTTACTCCCCATCACTCTCTTTAAATTTCCGAAGCACAGTGCCACAGGTTAATCCCTGTTTGTACCAATCACTGCATTGAAGTTTTACTCATTGTAAAGACTTCGAATCACTGTCTTTAGATGCCAGATTTCGCAGTCATTGTGCCACAAAAGATAATCTCTGTCCTTTGTTTCGTTCCTCTGCACCGTGCTGTTTAAACTGGTGTAGAAAAAAATGGCAACGGAAATAATGGCAACGGAAAATATGGCAAGTGGAAATAATGGCAACGGAAAATATGGCAAAGTGAAAAAACGGAAAAAATGGCAAAATAACAAAATTTTATCACAATAATAATTATTGTCAAAATTATTCTTAAGCGTAATATCACGAGCATGTTGCTCATTCTAGACAACGCCCCTAATAAATGCATTGTTGTGATGGCACCCAAACATCCATAGGATAAGCAATACTGTATACACAGGGTTTAAGTTTTGCCTGATGTAGCCCAAATAAATGTTTTGTTACGTTGACACCCGAGCATCCAAAGGATTAACGGTGCCGCACACAGGGATTACGTTTTGCCACTTTTGCTTACACCCCAAATACCCTGACATCAAGTGGCATTAAGTGGTTTCGATTGGACTTTCTTTGATCCTGAGTAGTCAAGGTAGGCGAAATCTTTGTTTCGACTGAACTTCAGTGAAACCTGCAAAATTTGCCATTTTTTCCTTTTTTTTCACTTTGCCATTTTTTCCGTTGCCATTATTTCCACTTGCCATATTTTCCGTTGCCGTTATTTCCGTTGCCATTTTTTCCGTACCCCGTTTAAACACACGCGCTGAACCGGATGATGTTGGCGTGTCAGTGTCTTGCCGATGCATGAGTTCTGAATTTGAGGTCTTTATTTGAACTGTGACCAACAGCAATGGACACAAGAAAAAGTAATAAATGACAGCCAAAAATTTGTCTGAATCAAACAAAAAATCGATAAACTTTGTTTTGGGAGTTGTTATTTTATTACACAAAAAAATAAAAATAATTTTGAAAACCATATCCAAAAAAAAATTCTCAAGGCCCTTTTGTCCAGCTTTTCATTTAGGGCCGTTTTGGGAAAGGCCCTTTTGGGAAAGGCCGTTTTGGGAAAGGCCCTTATGTCCAAGGCCCTTTTGTCTAGGGCCCTTCTGTCCCGGATTCACTGAAGACTGTTTAGCTGCCTTGTTGCCCACCTGTGACGCTTCCCACCCACCCCTACCCGCCCACTCCCTAATAATATACACACGTGTCCATAATTTTTTTTTTCAGGTTTTTGAAGCGAGGTCAAATTTGAATGCGGTGCTCAAGGTATAGTTCATATTTTTAACGAAGTATATTTTACATCCAGTCTGCAAAAACCAACACTGAAATGTTGCGATCGATATCAAGACAACCATTAGTATTCCTGTACATTCCTTTAAGTGCCTGATAAAAATTAAAAAATAAAGCAATCCACGTCCAAGCCTTGTAAGCTCCATGTTTAGTTTGTTTCTTCAAATTACTGAACAGAACGGGCGGGTTTTTGTGGATGCGTTTCTGCGACAAGCCATGCCACTGGTGGACGACTTGTTCAGAACTCATAAAGATGATATCACTGGCTTGCTGAAGAACCTGCAGATCTGCACCCGATCCCTGCACCACATGTGTGGACATTCAAAGGTACGTAGCCATGTGCACCCGATCCCTGCACCACATGTGTGGACATTCAAAGGTACGTAGTCGTGTGCACCCGATCCCTGCACCACATGTGTGGACATTCAAAGGTACGTAGTCATGTGCACCCGATCCCTGCACCACGTGTGTGGGCATCCAAAGGTACGTAGTCGTGTCCACCCGCTCCCTGCAGCACGTGTAGACATTCACAGGTACGTAGTCATGTGCGAATGTTAATGCTATGACGTCATTTTACCCCGATGCTTCACATTACCACCTCGATCTTCGTCTCATTCAAATTGGTCGGCTTCATTCTGCTGATATATGCCTCTGTCATGGTATCCAGACAGAAGGGCCTTGGACAAAAGGGCCTTGGACATAAGGGCCTTTCCCAAAACGGCCTTTCCCAAAAAGGCCTTTCCCAAAACGGCCCTAAATGAAAAGTTGGACAAAAGGGCCTTGAGAATTTTTTTCTAGGATTTTGAGTTTTAATTTTTTAATAAAATATGTTATAAAATAACAAATAAAAAACAGGCTTCATTGTGTTTTTAAAGATAACTTCCTTGATGTTTTGTTTCAGTTACTCCCCATCACTCTCTTTAAATTTCCGAAGCACAGTGCCACAGGTTAATCCCTGTTTGTACCAATCACTGCATTGAAGTTTTACTCATTGTAAAGACTTCGAATCACTGTCTTTAGATGCCAGATTTCGCAGTCATTGTGCCACAAAAGATAATCTCTGTCCTTTGTTTCGTTCCTCTGCACCGTGCTGTTTAAACTGGTGTAGAAAAAAATGGCAACGGAAATAATGGCAACGGAAAATATGGCAAGTGGAAATAATGGCAACGGAAAATATGGCAAAGTGAAAAAACGGAAAAAATGGCAAAATAACAAAATTTTATCACAATAATAATTATTGTCAAAATTATTCTTAAGCGTAATATCACGAGCATGTTGCTCATTCTAGACAACGCCCCTAATAAATGCATTGTTGTGATGGCACCCAAACATCCATAGGATTAGCAATACTGTATACACAGGGTTTAAGTTTTGCCTGATGTAGCCCAAATAAATGTTTTGTTACGTTGACACCCGAGCATCCAAAGGATTAACGGTGCCGCACACAGGGATTACGTTTTGCCACTTTTGCTTACACCCCAAATACCCTGACATCAAGTGGCATTAAGTGGTTTCGATTGGACTTTCTTTGATCCTGAGTAGTCAAGGTAGGCGAAATCTTTGTTTCGACTGAACTTCAGTGAAACCTGCAAAATTTGCCATTTTTTCCTTTTTTTTCACTTTGCCATTTTTTCCGTTGCCATTATTTCCACTTGCCATATTTTCCGTTGCCGTTATTTCCGTTGCCATTTTTTCCGTACCCCATTTAAACACACGCGCTGAACCGGATGATGTTGGCGTGTCAGTGTCTTGCCGATGCATGAGTTCTGAATTTGAGGTCTTTATTTGAACTGTGACCAACAGCAATGGACACAAGAAAAAGTAATAAATGACAGCCAAAAATTTGTCTGAATCAAACAAAAAATCGATAAACTTTGTTTTGGGAGTTGTTATTTTATTACACAAAAAATAAAAATAATTTTGAAAACCATATCCAAAAAAAAATTCTCAAGGCCCTTTTGTCCAGCTTTTCATTTAGGGCCGTTTTGGGAAAGGCCCTTTTGGGAAAGGCCGTTTTGGGAAAGGCCCTTATGTCCAAGGCCCTTTTGTCTAGGGCCCTTCTGTCCCGGATTCCTCTGTCATTGCTCATTCTTCTCAACTGCTAAGTTAGTGGATTCCAAACGCATTCCAGGTCGAATCATTTTTCAACTACCACCCCTGTCCATATTTCCCCCCCCCCCCCAAAAAAAAAAAGAGAAAAAAAGAACCTGCCAGATACTGAATATAACAATAAGTGACCTCGTTGCAGATAATTAAGGACGTGTCTTTGACTAACCAAGTGCCGCTGGTGAAGAAGTGCCTGGAGATGTTCGTGTACAGAGTGAAGGCTTGCTTATCCCTTAACAACTGTCTGGAAGCCTTCTGGCTCGGTAACCTCAAGAACAGGGACTTGAAGGTTCGTGTAGTCACACTAGTGTTCTATACAGTAAATAAATCAATGACTTGTCAAAAGGCGGCTTGGCGTGAAAGGAATATACAGTGGTTATTACAAAAAAAAAGTGTTTTTATCTTTTTTTTCAATCAGTTGTTCATGGCATCAGTGGTTGTGGTTGGATCGGATATTTCTGAAAGAAAGCAAAGAAAAAATGAAATGCGGTACTCACCTGCCCATGTTGTTTTGCATTGCAAAAGAGAAAAAAATAAAAAGGGGCTTCTAAAGGAGTTGATTAAGCTGTAACACTGAAGGTATGGGTTGGTGGATGTTACTTAGGGGGAGGAGATCGTGCAGGTGTCACAGGTGAGTACCGCCGACACGACGGGCGCGGGCGACAGCGACGACAATCTGCCTAGTGACGTCAGCGACGACGAGCAAGTGGTGAGTGCATTGTGGGTGGTAACCCAGTTTTTATCCCCCCCCCTCCGCACCTGGCTAGGTCAGAAGGAGCATATTGTTTTTGACTTGTCCGTCCGTAGATGACCTGTTGGGCCGATTAGATTTGTTGGAAGTGTTCATGCTGTTAAGATGTTTGTTAATTCACGGCCTTGACCTCTCAAGGTCATCACTTGACTCGAAATGTTTGCTTTCAACGGCGTCGTACATGTGGGCTCTTGCATTCTTGTGAAAAATATTCAGTCAGTTTGTAAACGGATTTTTATGAAACTCGAGAGTGCTCACACAGATGGCCGCTCGGGCTGATTCGAATTTCGGTGACCTTTCATGACTTCTCGAGGTCACCGCTTTTTATCCCCCGTGGAACGGAGGGATATGGTTTTGAACTTTTCGATCTATCCGTCTGTCTGTCCGTCTGTCAGGCTTCAGTCTCACGCGCCTACAGGCCACATTAATGGATGGATTCGTTTCAAATTTTGTACACGGCTTCTCTGGACCCTTCCGCAGTGCAGTGATCAAGAATTTTCGGGATCGGAAAAAATTGACAAAATGGCGGACTTTTGAAAACCGGCACTGGGCTTATCGTAAATACGGCAGTCTCACGAGCCTACAGGCCTCATTAATAAATGGATTCGTTTCAAATTTTGCACACGGCTTCTCTGGACCCTTTCGCAGTGCCTTGACCAAGAATTTTCCGGATGTGACTTTAATTGACAAAATGGCGGACTTTTGAAAATTGGCACTGGACTTAGCGTATATACGGCAGTCTCACGCGCCTACAGGCCCCATTGAGAGATGGATTCGCTTCAAATTCTACACACGGGTTCCTCGGGACCTTCCGCAGTGCAGTGACCAAGAATTTTCCAGATGGGACTTTTAAATTGACAAAATGGCGGATTTTTGACAATCGGCACTGGACTCAGCGTATATAGGGCATTCTCACGCGCCTACAGGCTACATTGTTGGATTGGTTCGTTTCAAATTCTGTACACGGCTTCTCTGGACCCTTCCGCAGTGCAGTAACCAGGAATTTTCCGGATGGGACTTAAATTGACAAAATGGCGGATTTTTCAAAATCGGCGCTGCACTTAGCTTATCTACGTCAGTCTCACGCGCCTACTGGTTAATGGATTGATTCGTTTAAATGTTAGACACTACGTCTACCTATCCTTCCACTTTTAACTTTTGCGTAGTCAACACGCAACAGTCTTACACACACCATGTCGCCCACGGAGGATAGGCGTACTCCTCGAGACGTAGTCAAATTTATATATATTTAACTTTGATTCAGTGTCAAGTGCTTCAGCGGAGCATTTGGCCGAATTTTGTTTAAACTACTTGGGCGCGGATTTATGGCTTCTCAGAGGTCTAAGTTTTGTCTTTGCTAGGTAATTCAGAATCATAATTGGAATTTTGAATTTTCACTTTTAACACTGACATGCATTTGTGAACATTATTTTTCCAAAGCCTATGTAATGATTTTGGTAAATTAGTAGTATACGAATAACCTCTCAGGAGGTCGCTACGAGCAAAGCTCAAACAAAAGAGAAATAATGTGAAAAGCAAAAGAGCAGTTGCGATTAATGCACTTGTTATTGCTTAGGCAGGGTTGGGGGAGGGGAGGGGGGAGAAGGGGAGTCCAGCTTGGCTTTGAGTGGAGAGGAGTGTTTTCTTCTTTCGTGGTAAATGGGACCTTCTTTTTCTGTTGCAGTCAGTTGAAAGTGACCACGGCGATGACGAAAAAGAGACAGAAGAGTCTTATAGCGAACAGTTCTAGTACTGACGTCAGGCTGAAGTCATGGGGCATGCTGTTGTAGTCAGAGCCTGACAGTGCGGATAATACGCTATTGTTATAGAAAATGTAATTTTACTGACCGACCTTACTTACACTAGTGCATAGTGACGTGTAGCAGATGTGTGAAGTGGAGGTCAGTTCTAGTGCGAAACGTATCATTTATCGAACTGCAGAAGATATTTTTTCCCTTTGCTAACGGGTAGAGGGGGGAGGGGGGTCATTTTGGTCACGTGGTCATTAAATTTGTTAATGGCTTCATATTTACAGCACATGCCCTGTGAAGAAGATGAAGAAAAGTTTCTGTTCAAGCTCCTGGGAACTGTTAATTGACCAAACTTATACAACACGTTGCGTCTGTCAGTAACAAGCATTATTCAAGAATGTTAATAACGCTTAGCGATTGGATAATTTAAATAAAACACTGCTAATCTGAAGACTGGAAATAAAAAAGAAAAGGGTCTCTGCTTGTCGTAAGTCATTGGAGATAAGAAGAGATAAGGCAAGGTTATTGTTGATTCAGTGACATACCCGAGTGCTAATAATACCTTCTGTTATGACTGTTCTGGGGGAAATAAAAAAACGAAGAAAATGGTTTACCAAAAAAAACAAAAAAAACAGAAATTAGTCTGTTAAACCCCCCTGTATTTATTGGTTATTATACAAAACGGTCTTTTCAAGATCATTTCAAGTAGCTTTAGAAGTGGCTTATGTTATTCAATGGCTAAGTAAATCCTGCGACGCTGTCTTACAATAGGAGCAACGAGAATTGCTCAAGTCCTGCCGCAAAAGAAACATTCAAATGTGCAAAATAGAATGTCAAAAAAAAAACATTGCCGCCACTCCCTAATAAGGCGAGAGTTTCAAATTTTGAGGCCTATCAGCGTGCCGTTTAAAGTGCGCGTTGTACTCAAGATTGCCTGAAGTGCGAAGCTAGCGTGTCTGTAAGGACTTAAACAAACAGCGTAATTTGACCAGTTAACGGTGTTTAAATTGAATATGCATGTGAACTGACGCCTTTTGAGTTTGTATATAATGACGTCATACTGAAACTGTCTCAATATAAATATGATATCAACATCAATGCGTTTGCTATTTTGGTCTGTGACATTGCAGCTTTAGATAAGAAATGACCTTACAACGTGTTTCCGTGATAGCAGGTCCAATGGTGTGGTAGCTTTGATGACCGTATGGGGATAAAATATGGTCGGTCGTGATATCGGGTTGGAATGTTCCACTCCTGGGGTGAACAAAACTGCATGTCACCCTCCTGTCTATATTACAGCTTCTAATTTCCAAAGGACAGCTGCATTACTCGCCAACCCGTTTTTCATAGTTTGGTGTAAGACTTAAAGGGAAATGCGGGATTCTCACCCACAATTGACAATTCCTTCATTATCATACAACTGACAGCCAAAAATTGAAAAGAAAAAAGGGGGGGGGGGGGTGGTCACCGGATGTTATAAGAGAAATAAAGACACTGAAAGGTCACGTGTTTTTACTATAGAAACCATTGGGAAAATCAAGAAATTTCAATCAAAATGCAAATTCACACATAATCACAATTGACAATTATCTCATTTTTTCCCTGTTTGAAGAACACGGCATTCGAAATGTTTTAAGCAAATAAAAAATATATGTCACCGCATCAATAAGAGAATTATACAATGTTTTTGAGTCAAAATCCCATTGACTCAGTGGTCAAATGGTGAAAACAGTGTAATATGATTTTGCAAGATATCACCACAGGCCCTTCTAGGAACAAAATATTAACACAGAGCATTTCTGGACACCACCCTATTTGTCTTTAAAAAGAATTTTTCGATCTAGATGAATTTCGTGGTTATTTAAAATGTGTAAACAAGGATTCAAACTCAGCCTTGTTCAATGTTATGCGCATTTCGATCGCTAGATGGCGGAGAGATACCCGCATTTCCCTTTGATATTTACACCACATAGGATCGGCGTTCAGTTCAGTCTAGTTTCCAAAGTTGCCGCCAGGGGCCATCTCGCTGAACTGACTGCGATGTCCCCGGACGCTGTTCTTCCTTCGATCTTTCGGTTGCTGTTGTTGAACAGCGTGACATGAAGAGGCTATGTGAAGCCGACACATCTTTCCTGTAGTGTTTATGAAACTCTAATATTAACAGTGAAAATATCGTTGATAACGGGTATGAAAGGTCCAGCGTTATCGGAGGTGGCTGACAAAGAAGACGGTGATGTCGGTGTGACGTCATTGGCTGCTAACAGCTCACAGTGTGGTCCGTGAAGTATTTTTGTTTATCAAAGGTTGTTTGTTCTGCGCTCTGAGCGATATTGTATCATAATAGGTAAGTCACTCTGTTCTCTTTCAAGTGTGTAGATTTTATAGTTTAAAAAAAAAATACAGTCGTTGATGACGTAATAATTGCATTACGTGTCATTAAATTTATGTTAATACATAACATGGTACCTCAAGAATGAAAAGAAATATGGAAACACTCTATTATTTAAAATGTTTGCGAATCAAGGCACTGTAGTTAGTCTATTCAGGAACAGACGAACTTAGATTAAAGACGTTTCAATTTCTATGATTCTATATATACACCAGTGACATCGAGCCCCAATGAGTCAGTTCTGGAATGTACTCACTTTGTCGATAGTGCCCAGTTTCGCCTTCAATAAAAATATGTAGATTCTTATTTACTTGATGTATTCCACTTTAAATATCAGGATTTTTGGCATGAATTTTCTTTAAATCGATGATTTGAAAATAAATACCGTGATCTTAATTTGCTTATCAATGCTATGGAGATGTTTTAGGTGTACTTTAGGTGTACTTTTAGCGCTCCTTTTTTTTTTTTTTTTTTTTTTTTTTTTTTGAATAACACTTATTTACTTTGCCCTGGCCGGCTTATCTTACATACACTTTACACTAGACATGTACTTTACAACGACATATTTATTTCATTAATTTAAATATTACCTTGGATTTAAAACTGAAATCCTGTCTAAAAATGAAACTCCGTTATTACAAAATGGCAAAAATGTTCATAAGCTGCAACACGTAACACCCTGGTGCATTTGGTGTGTCTGGTACAATACTGCAAGTATTGTAAGTAAGTCATGGTGTCGTTGAGGGGACCCACCAGTTTTTTGTAACCCTACCCAAAGACTCGCCATAATTCCCTATATTTGAAATTTGTTTAATTAATTGCTGATGTGAGTGAATCCCTCAAACGACAATCAGGTAAAATACCACAATGTAAAATAAATCTGGGAGCTGAATATGGAAGCAAAAAAATGTAAAGTAAACCCGTAAATAAGCAAAATATTTTTGGTTAGTACTTTTCAGCCACCAAATAGTGAACAGTAATCACCATGCCAAAGGGAAAGTTCTTCAAAATCAACAGCGCGCTGACGGGCTTTGCACTGAGCATCAAGTGTGACGTAGCGGCGGACGGACAGTCCGTCTGGCCTTTCCCGGACATGGGCGGCGACAACCAGATCTGGTATGAAGACAAAATCAACCACTGTATCCGCTCCAAGGTCAACGACATGTGCCTCGAAGTCATCGGTTAGTTTGTACTTCTTTTCTTTTCTTTTTTTTTTTTCTTCTCCTGAATCATCCTACGTTTGGCAGGGAAAGTGTTTTATGTGTCCGTCAACTCGTCTGTTTTGAAATGCGGAGGCGCCGTATAGCTCAGTTGGTTAGCGTGTTGGTCTAGACTGGTTGTACAAAGATCACGGCGTGGTATCCGGCCCGGGTTAGTGGAGCATAGAGAGCGTTGACTTTTTCTCTTGTTGCCTCAACTAATCGAATGCCGTGGGTTATATTACCCATCACTGAATTCCAAATTTACATTCAGTGAGTCTTTCGATCATTTTCTTAAAATAAAACGGTTTTCAATGCAATACCAAAATTTAAAGAACAGTAATAAGAATAGTAATGGGGTTTTAGACCTTTTTGCGGATAAAATATATTTTGTAGATGTGCAAACGTAGCGTTTTAAATTTAATTATAGGATAACTGAGCGAAATAAATTTATGTGGGATCAATTTGAACGTGACAGTTCTGTCCGATCGAGATCTCAGAAACTAAACCGGCCTACATTTTTTTGTACAGTAGGTACGTGATAACTCATAGGTTACTAACTCACAATGCTCGTATTTTTTTTAAGTATATGGGCTGTTCCAGTTCTCGAGGAGGGTAGTTCACGTTATAAAACACTGTCGAACGAATTCCAGTCCCTTTCCAGTGTACTTCAAGTTGTCCCAGTTCGAGCTATGGAACACACGCTGTATTTTATTAGATGTTATACCGGATAACGACCTGTGCAAGCCCAGCTCCTTCACCTGATAGTGCCACAGCACTTCAGTGAACAATGTACCCCACCCCCCCCCCCAACCCCCATCTCACTTGCTACATCCTGTAACATCCCGCCGCCACCTCGGGAACCGCAAAATGTGCCGCCTGAAATACTATTTCCAGAACTATATAAATATTATAGAATTAGAGAATTTGAAAAAGGAATTGTCCCGGGTCTGGGAAAAAAGGGGGATTTGAAAAAAAATATCGGCCCATTTTGTTCCGTGTTGCCCAAAAAGGGGTCATTTTTTTACAAAAGGGGGATCCAACTCACACCCCACTCTAGAATAATCGCCGTGTTATGTGAATGCATAGTGCTGTTACAGAAATGCATGATGTTACACGAGTACGTGGCGTGGTTATATGTTACATGAGCACGTGACGTGGTTATATTTTACATGAGTACGTGGCGTGGTTATATTTTACATGAGCACGTGACGTGGTTATATCTTACATGAGTACGTGGCGTGGTTCTATGTTATAGATCACGAACTGGCGCTGAGCACATTTAAGCCAGAGGAACCTTTGCAGCGATTTAAAATAGTCGGTCAGAAAATTGTCAATGAAGAAATGGATAACCAGGTAGTCTTTTTTTTTCTTTTAAATATTTCTCTCAAGTAGGGGAGTGGCTTGTGAAGCTAAGCTGAGCGGTTGCAATGAACGAACTGTGAGGAATGCACCCCCGCCCCTTAATCCCCTCACCCTTTCTGAGCGCCAAGAAGCATTCTTTATGATAAGGCTTATCTCTGCTGGAGGCGCTGGTGGAGTGCATTGGCCAATATCGCTTCGAGATAACATTATTTGAATACATATGCAGTCACAAAAGTTCGTGCTTGATAGATAAGCTGCCTGGAAAAACCTACGATCTACTTGTATAAAGCAATATAACTTGGAACGATGTTTTGTATCTATGAATTTTCTCCTCTCTTCCTCAATGTGGTAACTTTTAATACACCAGTCCTTGCCGGAGACCTATTTTCAAAACTACTTTTTTGGGGGGGGGGGGGGGAGCAGCCGATATTAGGTAGGTTGATCTGTTACAGGCAGTCTGGCGTCGTCCGTATATGGCTTTCCAGAAAAAATGTTTTCTACCCATAATCCTCAAAAGGGTTTGGCCCGACCGCTCCGATGTTTTTGCAAGGATGGTGCATGGGGGATTGTCTACTTCTAAGTGACCTAAAATGTTATATTAACGGAACTTTTCAAAATGCTACTCCTTCAAATAGCATCAAACAGATGTCTAGACATTCCTTGGTTCATCCTCTACTAAGGTATCATTTTTTGTGGAGATCTTAAGTCTTAAAATGGCGGAAATAATTGTCCATATTTTTTAAAATATATTCTTGAAAATTGCTTACTTCGTCTCAGGTTTGTTATCCGCCGGGGGAGAGATATAGTTTTCACTCTCTCCCTCTGTCTGTCCGTCCGTCTGTCTGGCCACTTTCAGCCTCACGCGCCTAGAGCATTTATTAGTGGAGGGATTCGTCGCAAATTTTACCCAGGGGTGGTTCCAACCCTTGTGCAGTGCAGTGACCAAGAATTTTGAAATGCGAGAGAAATTGACAAAATGGTGAATGTTTAAACATTTGCAAAGTGTGTTTTTGGAGTTAGCATATACTGGAGCAGTCTCACGCGCCTAGAGCATTTATTAGTGGATGGATTCGTTTGAAATTTTACCCAGAGGTGCTTCCAATCCTTGTGCAACGCGGTGACCATAAATTTTGGAAGTACGACAGAAATTAACAAAGTGGTAAATTGTTAAAAAAATTACTTTCAAATTTTGCCCAAACCGCGGCGGATTCATGCTTCTGGAGCATCTAGTTTTTTTGTTTTTTTTTGTGGGGGGGGGGGGGGTCGGTAGGATGGGGAGATATTGAATTTATGTCACAGTCCATGATAAAAACAGTGAAAGCAGAAGTTGCTTGGTGTGTGTTGTTAGGTGCTGGACATCCGTAACAATGACGACAGACCCGGGGCCACGGTGCAGCTCTATCCGTCGCATGGGGGCGACAACCAGCGCTGGATCTTAGAACATCTGTACGTGTTCACCTTATCTTCGTGAAGAAGAGATGCACTGAAAAGAGACTCATTAAACTTGATGAAGGGACAAGAGTTCTAGTTCTAGTTTCCACCTTTGCCCATTAATTCATGGTGGACTTGGAATCGCTTTTGAAAATAATTATATCGTAGAAACACGCAACTTGGAAAGAAAAAAAAAATATCCGTTACAAATAACTGATAAGAGCTGATTACATGGGTTTCGGAAAAAATGTGCTGCTGTACAATTTGTATGCGTTGGTTGCTTGTGTATTCGCATCCCTTTTCATCGGTCAAAATGGTTCCGATTGTGTAGTGATTCGAGTGAAGAGTATGACATTTAGCGGAAAATACCAATACAAAAGGCTCAATATGAATAAAACAATACCAATTAAAAAAAGTCTGTGACAGTTTATAGTGTGTCGTAGTTGTCGGTAACTTAGTGCAGACTGTACAATCTTCAAATGGTCTGTGTTGTTTCAGGGAACCAGCGTACTGCTACATCGTGTGTGACCTTGAGGACAAGGTCATGGACGTCAGGGATGCCGATGACGAACCTGGAGCCAAAGTAAGTGAATTTATAGACGTGACAGAACACTGGATGGCTTGTTGATGGAACAAAGGAATTGACTTTAAAAAGAAATGCAGAAAGGTTTTTAAGACCGCATGTTTAGCTTTTTCCACTTGAGTCGGCTGGATACTTAACAGTTTGCGATATACTGCACGGCCACCCCCCATTCCCCGAAAGTAATTGAACCTTTGACACCAAGCTTAGAAAGAATATTAGGGACACTGATGATAAACTGTGCAAAAAATCTGAGTCAAAGACAGTTTGGTGGTCAGGGTTCGGAAATTGAAGCTTGTAAGGTTTCAATGTTCGAAAGTTGAAACTGGCATTCCGTGTATCGGGTGATTTCGTGCACGGTGTTTCCGTGTGTCAGGTGATCACGTGCACGTTGTTTGCGAGGGTGGGGTGGTCAGGCGCATGTTGTTTCCATGTATCAGGCAATCACGTGCCCTTTGTTTTCATGTGTCAGGCGATCACGTGCACGTTGTTTCCGTGTGTCAGGCGATCACGTGCACGTTGTTTCCGTGTGTCAGGCGATCACGTGCCCGTTGTTTTCATGTGTCAGGCGATCAAGTGCACGTTGTTTCCATGTGTCAGGCGATCACGTGCCCGTTGTTTCCATGCACCAGGCGATCACGTGCCCGTTGTTTCCACGTGCCAGGCGATCACGTGCACGTTGTTTCCATGTGTCAGGCGCTCACGGGCCCGTTGTTTCCACGTGTCAGGCGATCACGTGCCCGTTGTTTCCATGTGTCAGGTGATCACGTGGGGCAAGCATGACGAAGAGCAGGACAACCAGCTGTGGTGGGAGGACAAGTACGGCAACATCCGCTCCAAGATGAACGACTTCGTCCTGGATGACACAGGTGCGCTCCTCAACCTCGTTCCGTCTGCTTCAAGTTATTTTGTACGCTGAAGGAAGATTTAACCAATGAAGAGTTATCCAGTAAAACGCAAACAGCAACCAGATTTAAAGCTGATTTTTCCGTGTCATCCTGTTCGAATGTCTGCACATATAACATATTGATAAATGCCTTAATCCTTACGGAAATTCGCTTGTCCTTAATGACATACACATTAGATACAACAACCCTTCGAGTAATTGCCGTCACGTTGGAGTGAAGGTAGATTCCTCCGATATTAGAACCACTGTGGCGGTCACCTCGCCCTTCTTCCCAGGACACGTTTAGGAATAGTTTTGGTTTCGTTTCGTCGATGAATCGAAGTATCGTTTATTCTTATTTGCGATTGGTGTTTGTAAGGATTTAAATACGCAGATATATGCAAATATATGCAAATCATTACAGAAGGAAGTATTCGCCTCCAGCCCTTCGAGCCGGACATTCCCGGGAGGCAGTGGGTCAAGTCGGGCAACAAAATCGTCAACAAGGAGCAACCTCAGAAGTGTATCCAGGTGAGAGAAAAAAAAATGACAAAATTAATGCGACTTTATTGACCTTTTTATTAAAAAACAAAAACGTTATTTAATTATCCCCCGTGGAACGGAGGCATATAGTTTTGAATTTTCCGTCCGTCTGTCCATCTGTCACGCTTCAGTCTCACGCTCCTACAGGCCTCATTAATAGATGGATTCGTTTCAAATTTTCTACACGGCTTCTCTGGACCCTTCCGCAGTGCAGTGACCAAGAATTTTCCGGATCGGAAAAAATTTGGCGACTTTAAAAATTGGCACTGCACTTAACATATATACGGCAGTCTCACGCGCCTACAGGCCGCATTGATAGATGGATTCGTTTCAAATTTTGTACACGGCTTCTCTGGATCCTTCCGCAGTGCAGTGACCAAGAATTTTTCGGATCGGAAAAAATTGACAAAATGGCGGACTTTTGAAAATCGGCACTGCAATTAGCGTGTATACGGCAGTCTCACGCGCCTACAGGCCGCATTGATAGATGGATTCGTTTCAAATTCTACACACGGGTTCCTTGGGACCTTACGCAGTGCAGTGACCAAGAATTTTCCGGATGGGACTTAAATTGACAAAATGGCGGATTTTTCAAAATCGGCACAGTACTTAGCGTACCTACGGTAGTCTCACGCGCCTACTGGTTAACGGATTGATACGTTTAAATGTTAGACACTACGTCTATATTTCCTTCTACTTTTAAATTTTGCGTAAACACGCAACAGCCTTACACACACCATATCGCCCGCGGGGGATAGGCGTACTCCTCGAGACGTAGTCAAGTTGCACAGAAAAACGCGAAATTGGAAAGACAAAATCTATATCAATAGATATTTTTCTTAGCCGGTTTGGCTATAAATTTGTTTTAACAAGTGAAGTTATCAATGTGTTTTTCTTGCAGGTCAAGGACGCGGGAGAACAGGGGTTGTCGAAACACTGGAAAGGCCGGAAGTTAGATTCTGATGACTACGAAGGCAAAGAACACCAACGCTGGAAATTTGAATATCTTTGACACTCTCATAACTTTACAAAAAAAAAAAAAAAAAACAATTGTGTGCATAATAATTGTTGTTGTAGTTGATCACATTGATCATAAAAGAAGTTCATTTGTCGATCTCGACTGCAGTGTCGTGATTCAAATGAGGGAATCACCGTGATAAGATCGCCGCAAGTCAGAACTTGAGACCAATGTTTGTTTTGCCCTCAAAGGGTGGCAGAGATCCAATTTGACAGCATTTCTTTCTTGTGTGAAAGCACGTCTTGACTCTCCTTTTAAAATCGATTGTTGAAGTGAAAGTTGAAGCCCAATTTGGGCGAGTCATTTGTGACTCCACACCTCCATTCCAGCCACTTGATTTGCCTTATAACTAAGTGATATTCAAAGTACTCCGTGACCTATACTGGTACACTTACATGTATGTATTCTAGGATTTGAACGCGATCTTAAGATAGTAAAATTTGTTTCAGCGACAAAAGTGCAATGTGGAGTGGCTTGGGCACGCGGTGTGACTTCCTTACTCGAAGCTGAGTCATCCCCTGTGAAAAGTTTATACAGCTGTTAAAATACATACATTATTCATCATAATTCTGTTTTTGGGGTCGAAATTTAACAGTTGTTTTGCCAGTGTATTCCTTAGCAACGCTTACACGACTAGAGCTATGGAGTTGCAGATGAAGCTTTTGGTGTGAAACATAAGTTATAATAAAAAGAACTCAGCGAATTTGCGCTCTCAAGACATTTATCTTGTGAAGATATTTGTGTCTCTAGGAGCAGTTTTAGGACTGAGGTCCAGAGCAATTAGAGGTCATTGTGTGAGGAAAATAAAAGTTTAGGTTATGTATAAATGTGATTTTTTTTTTCGTTTTACTGTGAAAGTTTGCTCACTTCACTGAGTACCTGTCCGGCATTCGCAAAGTCCCTGGTTCGAATCTGGTAAAAGTAGGGCTGACGTTTGTTCCAGTTGCTGTAGTGGGCTGGAGTATTTTTGTCACTGCTACAAATGATTTTACTTTTATTTGGCGGCTCTTCTGTATTTTTTTTAATATCGGCCACGTTTGCACAAGTTTTTGAATGCATTTTTAGACCCCAACCGGGCGAAGCCGAGGGGGGGGGGGGGGGGGGGTCTATGGGATTGCCCTGTCGATCTGTGCGTCCGTCCGTGTGTTACACTTTTGATGCTGTTTTGTTTCCACGCAAGTTCTCCGAAACTATTTACCCTACGCAAAGGCAACCTTGCACAGTGAAAATATATATATACTGAAGTTGTGTTATTTTTCAAATCGGCCAGAAATTGCCAAAATGGCGACTTGTCAAGAATTGTGATCTCTTCAGATAACAGCAATGTAAGACTTTGGTGCTTTCCACGCGAGATCTCCGAAACTATTATTCCCAGGCATATGCTACCTTGCACAGTGAAAATATATATATTGAAGTTGTGCAACGTCGTATTATTTTTCAAATTGGTCAAAAATTGCCAAAATAACGACTTGTCAAAAGTTGTGATTTTTTTAGATAACTGTAGTGTAACACTTGGGTGCTTTTGTACGCGAGTTCGTCGAAAGAGAGAGGCAAATGCTTCAGTAGCTAATCTGATAATCTATTGAGCTTCTGTCACAAAGACGCAACGAACACGGTACTATTTCACTGTTCTCTCGTCTCTATCAGTTCAAGTAATATTTTTTCGTTCCAATCATTGCTATCGGTTGCTGATTCTTATATTCCAGTGATTGTTATCGTTTAGTCAGTCACAGTGTTCGGTCGGTGTCTGCGCCTTCGACGATGGCTTGTTTCGAACAAACTTCGTGACGAGTGTTCACACAGCGCACGTGGCATGATTGACCTTGTCCACAGAATACCAGACTTTCCGAGAGAACCGGTTAGGCCACGAAGAAAAGTCTGTTTCTCATGCCATATTTCAAAACAGTTAACCCTGCCATCGTTATTATTTGCTTGGAAAATATAAGACCCGGCACGGGTCGTTTTATTTTGGAAAATTTCGGTGATCCGATATTGGCCAAAATTCTTGTTTCAATTTTTTCTCTCATAAAATGTGGTTTAATGGTTAATAAAACGTCTATGTGACAGGACTACATATATTATCAATTTATAAGTTACACATATGTATAATTTATAAGTATTTCTTCTTTGAAAATACGAGCGCAAAATTTCAGTATAAATGTCCCCTTAAAGGCAATTTCCAATGCCTTTTCTGCCTTAGCGTTTGGCGTTTAATTTTGAAAATGCTTTTTCTCCCACAATTTTGATTGAATTGCTTTCCAATTTTGTACGATTCTTCTCCAGTTAGGCAACTCTTGAAAAGTTAGGTTTTTTTGGCAATCCGCTAAAATTTATAAGTTGACTGAACATGCGCATTGATTCGAAATCGAACTGCGCATCGACGCAAGTTAAATAAACTTGCGCACTGGTCTAAAGTAAGAAACGCTGATCAACGTCAGTTAAATAAACATGCACATCGGTCCGAAATTTGGACACCGTATCAACGCAAGCTAAATAAATATGCACACTTTTCCGAATTGCGAACCGCTCATCGCGCATCGACGCAAATTTGGTAAACATGCGCACTGGTTCGAAATCGAACTGCGCATCGACGCAAGTTAAATAAACTTGCGCACTGGTCTAAAGTAAGAAACGCTGATCAACGTCAGTTAAATAAACATGCACATCGGTCCGAAATTTGGACACCGTATCAACGCAAGCTAAATAAATATGCACACTTTTCCGAATTGCGAACCGCTCATCAACGGAAGTTGGATATACGTGCGCATTGGTCCTAAATGCGAATCGCCCATCGACGCAAGTTAAATAAGCATGCGCACTGGTCCGAAAGTCAAACGCGCATCAACACAGGCTAAACAAACATGCGCACTTGTCCGAAAAGTCAAACACGCATCAACACAGGCTAAACAAACATGCGCACTTGTCCGAAATGCGAACGGCTTTTCAGCGTAAGTTGAATAAACATGCTCAGTGGTCTGAAATGCGAGCCGCGCATCAACGCAAGTTAAGTAACGTGCGCGGCAAAGCATATTAAATAAATACGCGCATTGGTTTGCTTTGCGAACCACACATCGGCTAGCGATCCTTATAATAATTTTAGTAAGAATTGGTTTTTGGATTACGAAAAACAGCAAAAAACAGGTAAGTGGCAATGACCACTATCTTAACAAAAATGTCAAGACAGTAGGGCCATGTCTTTGGTGTGCGTTCAGATTTAATGATTTTTTGTGTTTTTTTTGTTTGTTTTTTTTGCCAATTTTGTGTCTAATCACCAGAAAAGTAAAAGCCAGGTAGGTAATCATGCCTGCTACCTTTACTTAAAATTTCAAGACAGTAACACTATTTATTTTCCTGGAGTTCGTTAAGATTTTACTGGCTTTTTTCCACCAAAATTCCCTCGTTTCTTGGCCCATCATAAAAAATATTCAGGTGGATAAAAATGCCTACTACCCTCACCTAAAATTTCAACACAGTAAGGCTATTTTTTCTGAAGTGTTTAGATTTTAAGATTTTACGAAAACAATATGATTTTTGTCAATATTTCAACCAGTTTTAAACGAATCGGCAAAACAGGCAACAGCTATTTATTTCTTTCTTGCTATACTTAACCTGATCTTTTCCATCTACATGAGCGCAGCCATCTTGAATACGTCTTAGCGTTTGCTTTAAGCTATACACGCTCCACTATTTGGCAGCGATGTACCACGTGATTGTTTCCAGCAAACCACACTGTTTTGGTTCTTACATTATGGCTGCCATTTTTCTTGCGGCCATCGTTTAAGCTCAAAATACATTCAAATGAACAAAAGAACCCTAAGATGTACACAGCAACAGCGGTAAAGGTCAAAGTCAAGTCGCGACCTTGAATGACGTCACGAATCTTTTCAGTCCGAATGGTCATCCATGTGAATTGTAACACTGAATAGTCACAAAGAGTTTAATTAAAATCCGTTCACAAGTCCAAGCAAAATTGTGCTCTTACAACGTCGGAGGTAAATATTCAAGTCCATCTGTCACCGTGCGTAGTGCTTTGGTGGAATGCTATGTACAAAACCCACCTCTACACTGTTGAATGTAATTTCAAAGTAAAATTTAAGGTCAAGGCTTAACTGTGACCTAGAATGGGCACTCAATGTCACAAAAAAATTTCGCTTCTCTTAGATAATTGAATCTCTATATCTGTCGCAATGGTGTTAGTTATGAATTAGGTATAATCCTAAAAACTATTATTATTCTTGTTGTTATTATTCATATTATTATCATAGTTGTTGTTGCTCGATTATGAATTTTACATGTTGTTTTCATTGAACTGCCATGGCGGCGCAATCATGCAATTATCGCTGATAATATTTTTTTACATACATATCAATATATTATTATTATTATTATTATTATTATTATTGTCGCTGCTGTTGTTTTTTTTTTTAAAGGACTATTATCATTGATTTTATTTGTCTGTTTTTTTTTTTCACTTTGAACTGCGATGACCAACCAACTGTGCATTAATATGGCTAATACTATTATTGTTTTTTTCTCATAATGTATCTCAAAGGAAATGATATTGGGTTTGGTCAACTCGGCACGTGCCAACTCGGCACCCGCGTTTACCAACTCGGCACCCGGTGTGACCAACTCGGCACCCGGTGATACCAACTCGGCACCCGAAAAAAAAGCAAATCCCATAAATGAAAAAGTCGTGTTTTTGTCAACTCCTGATTTTTTATTCAACCTTTTTCGATATAAAAATAGCAAAAAATATTTATTGAATGCGTTCAAGGCTTCTTCGCAAATACCAACAAAGTATTGCAATTGGACATTTCCCTAATTACTGATTAAAGCCAGTGGTGCTGTCCACTGTGTTATTAACAATAATTGCGATAATTGAAATCCCATGAATTGCAACTTACATAATATTACAATTCGTACAGTTTTATTATCCCCCGTAGATTAGGCAATGATAAAGCCGCCAAGCTAGTTTTCTGCTACCGTATGCTTCGATGATCAACTGAGATGCAACTTAAATGACTGATTCGACTACTTCACTGTTCCGCCTTCAGGCAGATTGGCCTATGCATGAACAGTTTAAAGAAAGTTTTGAAATATAATATAGATTTTGGTTAAAATGCGTGGTGTGGATTTTTACGAATAACTTTTTTCTGGTAGAATCGGCTTTGAGAATCGAATGAGCAAGTGAAATATATGACAAATTTGATTAATTAATTGACATTTCTCATGAATCAATGTCTGTTTGTGTAATGAACAGTTTAAGAAAAATCTAAAGTGTTAAAATATCAAATAATTTGGAATAAAATGCATATAAAGGTTGAAATGATTTTTATGCCCGACGTTTTTCCCCTATTTCTCCCATGGGGAGGGGAGAAATACCTTTGTCCCTGGGAGAAACCCAACCCTGATATATATATATATATATATATATATATATATATTTCTTATATAAATACACATTTTTCTCATTTTCACTGCTTTCCAATCGACATGGGCACAGCCATCTTGATTGCTTTAGGCTATCCATATTGTGTTTGTTCACGAAGTCATATACAACGTGAATGTTTTAAGTCAATGGCTTGCATTGTTGCAATATAATTTGCATATATCGGCGTGCAACTTTTAGCTAAGTCCACCGCTACCAATCCATCAAAAAAAAGTAAAGCTTAAAACAGCAAAAAATGCGCAAAAATTTGGCCAACAAAGCACCAAAATTTGGCGAACCACCAAACAAATGACAGAATTCGACTCAGGTGCACTGGAGGATAGAGAAATTATACAGAAAATTTATTTTTTGCCAAAAATTTATCCAAACTTTGGAATGTTGCCAATTTGTCGAATTGGCGAAAATCAAAAATCATCTCGGACACTTTTTTGAGCGCTGACCCAAACTACCTTCAAGCAAAATTTCGAGCAAATAATGCAAAATTTGTAGGAGTATTATTTTTTCGCAAAGGACGTGATCGGTTTGCCAAACTGGCGAATTGCGAAAATAAAATAATGGGCATTTATGCCCTTGAGTGGGCCGTATTTCCACACAATTTTACCGAGATCCCATGAAAACTGAAACAGCGGTAGTCAAAAACAAATTTTACAGACGAACAGACAGACGACACATGCCTCACACGATGGGTGGCCAAAGCCCCCTGTGCCAAAAAAAGTTATTTTGGCAATTTCCAACATCTGTTTCATCCCTGTGTGCAAGTATAAAAAATCCGATGAATAATTTAGGAGAAATAGACTGAAGACACGTTCCATTAAGCTTTACCAAGTTACAAAATATTGTGATTTTGACAACTTTGGAAGAATCCGAACAAAAAAACGACATTACACACCTTCAATATATGCTCTATCGGTGTGTGAGATTTCAACGCAATCCGATTAATATTTTTCAAGTTCTGGCCTGGGCACGAAGCCGATAATTGAAAAATTCTGAATCCGAACAAAAATGCGTCGTTGCACACCTTCCACCCATGTATGAAATTTTAAAACAATCCGACCTATAGCTACAGCCTAGACCGCATGTGACAGACGGACAAGCTCACAACTATATCCCTCCGTTACACGGGGAAGAATTCTGTGCTCAGAATACACAGGCGTACAGGGGCGCTTTGTAAGTTGCGCGATTACTAATTTTCAGTTTTTTATCCACTAGTTTTCAAACTCTTAATGGCCTCACATCTGGCTTTGTTGGGCAGTCCCATTCGTGGGCAGGGGAGGGGTGGGAGGGGGGTGGCGCAGAATCCTGGGTTTTTTTTTTGAAATTGTAGGGTTACAAATAGTTGGACACGAGGGTGGGGTGAGAGTTAAAAAGCCTGCACATGTTCTCTATGTCCAATGGGAAGATTCTATACATGTTATGTGTGGTGATTTTATTTCACTGAAACTTGTGCAGAAGCGTTTGGAAAAAATCCGCTGAATTTTATTTGCTATATTCACTATGAAAGATCCGAGTCATGCACAAAATATTTTGTGGCATTCGCGTGAGCACTGCACCTAAGTTATTATTTTTCAGGTCAAAAATTGATAGTAATGAAAGGAACTTAGTCAAAAGAATAACGAATTTATTTCAACAAAATCACATTTTCGAAGCACATAGTAACATAAACCGGCTCCTCTCCCGGACACTCCACACAAACTTCGTAACCATTTACTGACTTGCATTTCATGTTTAATTTTTTTTACATATACCTTCTACATTGTGCGCAGTAGTATTCTGTGTTGTTTATCATTAATACTTAATCTTGCAATGACCTTTAATGGAACGATTCACTTTCACTGACTACACAAGTCATAAATCTGTAGGCAGTACATACTCTCCCAAACCCACTGTAATCGCCTTTACTTTTACATTGTATTTTTTTTCATATTTTTACAAGCAACATCTCGCGACGAACTTGAAAAATTAAAAAAAAAAAAAAAAAAAAGCCAGTTACACACTATGCACGTTTTTTTCTCAACTTTCAGCCTGCACAGAATTTGCTATGTTATTACTGTCCGTTCCTCGCAAGTCCTTTTGAAGCACATACGCATCTGCAGGCTCTATTCGCTTATAGTAATTGTCTTTTTTCTCGACTATTTTGAAACCAAACTTTTCGTAGAACCGTATTGCGTCATCATTGCTGATCTGTACATGCCTGAAAAAGACGCAAATTTTAACTTCAGGCGGTTATTACAGACATTAGAACTCGCAGTTTGCACAGAAAATCTACATCCTCACTGTTCAGTTTCGCGCGATGGGGAAAACTATGCGCCCTTGAAGACACCAATACCTCTACGTTTACTCAAGTTTTTAGCACAAAGGGGCGAGCTGATCCCTAGTCAAGCGTGACATTAAACCTCGAAGAAAAAAAGAGCAGTTTTTAGTGTTTACTGGAAGGTTCAAAACCGAATGGAAACTCACAGATAAATGTTGTCGTAACCTTGATTGTCCTGAGAGCACAGGTTCAACACGTGTTTCAGCATTTTTGTTCCTGGAAAAGAGAATAACAACATATGGATTTGGTAAACAAACAACACACCTTGAAAATTCCTATTTCAAAAGAACTGGGCCAAAGAACTGTGCCGACCACACCATGGAGTGGCGTAGCCATGGCTTTGCGATACACTCACCTAGTGATGATTAAGCAAACAGGACGTTTCCACCACTACACCCCCCCCCCTACCTCTCCCAAATCTGACTGAGAGAAAAGCAGTGAGCAATAGAGTGTGACATTTTACGAACAAAAGAAGACGCTTCAACTGTTCACTTTTTGTGTGGTTTGATCTCTGAATCATTTCTTTGCCCCCCCCCCCCCTTTTCGGGAGGAGGTGGGGGGGGGGGGGGAGGAGGGGTATGAGCAACACTTGAAAAGATAGCTCACAGATACATAGATCTGCCGTCATGGACTCGACTCGGGCTATGTCACTATGGCTTTCTGTAAGATCCACTCACAACTGTAAACACACAGAGGACTATTACTCAGAAATCGATCCCACTGGAAACATTTCGTCACGCTGAATGACTGACCAGTCTTTCTGCGTTTTACATTTTACGCACAATACCAAAGTAGTTTTTTTTTCTTTACTTTTTGCTTTTCTTATGATTGTCTCTTTCGCACCCCCCCCCTTCCCAAAAGAAAAAAAAAACAACTCCTTAATGACTAAACATACAACCTCAAAAAGACACCACAACTTTTAGACAAGCCAACAGAAAAACATTTGGAGTTCCTCTTTTGACTTCACACTTAGCGACCCGCACAAGAACACACTGATACTCACTGATTACTTATTTATTTATCACTCACAGCAAACAGAAGTCACACAACTGCGCAGTAAGCGAGGTGCTCAAAATAATCGTTCACGACCCCGCCACGGGCAGAAGTGCGCAGTATTTAAAAGATGCGAGCTGAAAACCTTCCTAAAGTGGAAGTAATTGTGAACTTTTTCCACTTAACGCATTTTTGCTGGAATTTTTTGCAGCACAAAAGGCTATAAAAAGCCTAGTGTTGTGAAGCGTTAGGAAGACACCACTGATCATATTACATCCTGCTTGACAAAACACGCAGCGCTACGTACGGTGAAATTACAATAACAGAACGAGCTGACGTACATAACAGACTGGGGTGGGGGGTGGGGGTGTGAAGGAGTGGGCGAGGGGTAATTGGGAGATACTTACCGATGCCAAGCCGGCGGTAGGGAGCCAGACAGCCCAGTGTCATAATATAGAGTCGGCGCTGACCGTCAGACTTGTCCTCGCGACAGCACACGGCGCCCACCACGATATCGTTGAAGTACGCTGCAAGCAAACACACATGCTGCTCTCCTCACTTCAATCTATAACGTGTGAAACAATTCATGCGCTCTTCACTCGTTATCGTAACAGTTCATGTGCTCTTCACTCGTTATCGTAACAGTTCATGCTCTCTTCACTCGTTATCGTAACAGTTTCACTGCGTGTTTCGTGTTTCAGACGACATTTCGTCCAACACTCTGAAATGCAGTCTCGATTCCCAACGCAATGATAACATCTTGATTCTTTCCCAGAGAAGAAATGTGTTAAAACATGCTCATAATTTAACCTAGGAATTCAAACCCGGCCCAGACAGTTTTCGAGGAGAACATGCGACCAGTGAAAATCACCAAAATCTCGTTACAGTAATAGGTAATAAGTGAGCAATTTCATTTTCCTATTTTACTTCACGCCCTGGTAATACCGGAAACACATCACCAGAAAACCAGAAAATGCCACGGATAATTGACTTAAGTAAGACCAAAAGTAAAAGACGATTCTTCTCTATTTTTTACAGAATGCTAAATATTGTTCCTCGTTTAAAATAAACAGCTAAAACACTACAAGCCGAGAGAGACGAAAGGCCAAAAACTACCTTGTTAGGTCTGTAGTTTCTAATAAATGCCACTGAAAGATCTCGCCCGGCCCCAAATTTAAATTCCACGAATAACAATCAGTGAAACAGTCTATTCACCCCCCCCCCCCCCCCAGCAATTTCAGTTGTATTAATTGTTTGGCTGATTTGGAAAATTTGTTTCTATTTCTGCCAGAATTAATAAATACGGAGCGGTATAGGCTATGTTATCATTTCTAGGTAAAAGCAGAAACCCTTAATATGGTTCACGACAACTTTTGTTTCGAAAAAAAAAAATAAATAAACACGAGCAATGATACATAGGAATTGGGCTTAAAAGATCTTAGCAACTGATAATAATAGTACAGGTTGGCGATCCGAACTTTTTGCCCAACGACAGAAAGACAAATGACAGTAAAAGTAAGACAAAAGCTCAGATCAAATCTCAAAGCTTATGAACTGCCGTGTCCTGAAATCAACGGACATTTTCTGGACATCCAGCCGACAGAATCAGAAAGCTTTTACCCCTCCCCATAGGTTATTATTACTTTCATCTTTTTTTTTTGGGGGGGGGCGCAGGGTCGATATCTCTCGATTAAACGCAGAATTAATCATGCCTGATACCGGTTTCCCAACGGGCGTAAACACTTGGGGAAAATTAAATGAGTCACCAAAATCGTGCCTCGTCCCTTCCTGTAATGAGAATGAGTCACTCTTTTTTTTTCTTTTTACGCTACCACGTGTGCCAACCACAATTGCTTGTTCGACTTTGTGTGTGTTTGTGCAACACATGTGCATTTCCTAGAAATATTCTACAAAATAAACCCGAAACTCGAATCGATTCTTTGATTAAAAACATCACAGATCGTAGCCAAGCACTCGTGAAAAATCCAAAATCAGATTATACTCTGCCTCATTATAATACAATTCCAGTCATGTGACATTCGATGACCTTGATTTTGGTCGGCGCTTGCCGTGAGTGTCGCGTGGCCACAAGGAGTGGGGCTGATGTGAACCTGCAGAGTACTTATTACTTAGTCACACTTTGCAAGTACCATCAACCCTGTCCTCACTGGCCTTGTCGTGTACATGCCCCTTTCAGGCCCAGTATAACTTGTTGATTAAACCAAGAAAAATATCATCGTTTTTCTTTTTTTTTCTTTGTTTTTTTTATATTATTATTATTATTATTATTATTATTTTTATTATTAATTTTTAACTTATTCAGTTGCGGTTACTTAAATGAAATCATTAACACCTAATATCGTTTACCTTCGTGCATTAATTTAAGCTCGAAATCAGGAGGAAACTTCTTTAAATGAATCCACTTTCCACGAAATCAAAACGGAAAACTTGAAAATCCGACATCTTAAAAACAGCATGCTAAGTTCAACATGCCACGCGGGGATAAAACAGCACAGAGTGGATTCACACAGCAACGCGTTCCACGTGAAACGCAGTTCTAATGCCTTTGATCTTTCACACAAAGGCCTTATAGCCTTAAACTTGAAGGCGTCCTTCTCATAATGGGTTTTTATTGACTGTCGCCAATGGTGGGAATTCTTTGTCTACGCGTGTTTTTGTAACTTCCCTGAACCTGTTTGCCTAAGAGATTTTTCGTGCAACTAACCTTTGGTATTATTTAAACAGTTGAATTCAAAATTCAATGCCGACAACTTTTAACCTGTCTTTCAACGGAAGCCGCATTCCACCGCCACATTTTATTTAACAGTTACGTTGAACATTAAACCGTTTCAAAAAAAAAAAAAATCCGCTTAATCCACTATAAAAAATTCAAAGCAATCAAGCGCCCCAAAAATTAAAATTCCAACTGTGCGTCCACTCCGTTATAATTCACGATGGATAAAGGTATAACTCGCATTTCTTTTATTGTTAGAACCTTGTTTGAATTCTTGCAATTACAGCAGTGCGAAAGACATTTCCCCCCCCCCAGCTTATTCCCCCCCCCTCCCCCACCCTCAAGAAACCATACCTTAGAGGCATACCTAGTTTTGCCAGCTCTCCCACTTCCAGCACATCTTTATAGAACTTGTCGTTGTATGTGACTGGGAAAACCACTTGGTTGAGCTTCTTCAGCTGCTTGATGTTATGGTGGGTGATGTCGCCAAGCTCCGTGCGACCCCTGAAAAACACACAGAGAAAATCGCTGTGAAAACACGACATATCCCTTGACAGCACGTCCGGCTCCTCTGCTGAAAATCGCCCATGGCAAGCACGTGATTTAACCCCTACCCCACAGCAGGGCGGGGGTAAAGAAATCCCAGTTAAAGTCGCATCTTGACCAATTTATGTTACGCCATGCTATTTTTTTTCTTTTTTGAAAAATACGTCTGAAGAGACTCTTTCGGTAAACTGCCACTTTTTGGGCATCAACTTGTGTTCCTGGTCGAAAAATGCAAAACAATGACGCCCCATATACATTCCATACTTGTTAGAAATGTGCCAACCCAACAACTTTCAGTCACCTGTTTAAATGCTGTTGACACTTTCTTTGTTTCACAACATTGCCACTGAATTAAAAATACCCGAGCAAATAGATAGGTTGATTTATAATGGAAGACAAACAGAGAACGGTTTTAGTTGGTAACCATTAGCGTTTGGTAAACTATCTACAGGCCCTATCAGGAAGGCCAGACAACAAAGAACAGAGACAAAGAAATGCACAAAGAGATTACACACAAAGAAATTTACACCGATGGATTTTCACATTTTGCTCACAAACATCATTCCAGAGCACGCCTCTGTTAAAACTGTATCACCATTAAAACGGCTATAAATACACACTGAAAAAAAAGCAAGCACGTTTTTTAGTCCGATATAAAACACGTTCTGAAACTCGCACAAAAAAAATATCTTACCTCACTTGCAATATCAGCAACGATTAGTGGTACGTAAAGAACATTTTTTTCTCCCGTTTTTTCTGTTAGTACATTCAGTTTAATATTTATCCAAGCACATCCAATTTTTAACTTGCTATCTCCCAATTCACGCATGCTGATTGTGTATACTTTTTTACAAGCAACATGAGAGCGGCAAGACCGATGCACGCTGGCTGAACGCGACAATGAAACCACGTGTTTGATAACTCCGCTCTTTATAAAACCAACGCCTCAAACCACGCGCTACTTAGCACAAAGAGCCAATTTCCTGGTGCACGGCACTCAAAACCTCTCAAACGCCATTTGACAACCCCCCAAAGGGGTTTTTTCATGGGGAAGGTCGATATAGCGACTGATATAAACGATAATTTCGACAGGTTCTTAAGTTAGTAATTCTATGTTTCGACGCAAAAAAAAAAAAAAGCTTTAGTTGACCGGGCATGCAGGGAGAACCTGTTGCGTGTTTTTGTTCAAGTTGTCAAAGTCAAGAAACCAATGCGTTATATGCATGACTGTACTAGAGATAATTACAAATAGAACTTTAGAAGACGGGCTTTTGATACAAGAAACACATGGCCCAGGCCTGCGTGGCTGATTACAATCACCTACAACTAACATGCCACATCTTGCAACAGCCCATGAACGTCTGTTGCCCAAAAAACTAACGATCGTGATTATTTTCCCTATTTCTTGGCAAATGTCACAAACAAAGCCACAAAGACACTCGAACTGCACTCTCGCTGCCCCACCGTTTTCGCAGCATTTCAACCTCATTTTTTATATCGATTTTTCTTCCATTCTTTGGACAACTGAAGCTCAATCGACTCGTTCTTTTATTCAAGATGAGATCAATTATTGAAATGCTTCACATCGACGTGCTAACAAGGCCATTTGAAGAATGCTCACCCCCTCCCCTACCCTCGGCCCTTTGTGACGAGACACATGGCAACGGCAGCTGTTACATCATAGTTCCGCCTCAGTTGTCACTAACGACAGCCGTCACTCTATTTTTTTTTTTTTTTGGGAAATTGGTAACGACAGAAGGCCGAACATCACAATTTAGTAGGGAGCGAGAACCAATCCCCCCCCCCCCCCCCATTAAAACAAGGCAACATAGGTTTCAAGCATATCCTTTATTCCCTGACGCCTTCAGAAGAAACATTAATAAAAATGGAAAAAGGGATCTTTCAGATCCACCCTTCCACAACCAAACAAAAAATTAAAACAATTACAATGGGACAACAATTACATGCTTATTTTGTAAGATAAGCGCAGGCTGGGGCCGAATCAACAATTCGTAGCAGCCTTCCTCAAGACGCCACCACGGGAACGTATTAACTCCCCCCCCCCCCCCCCTCCCCCGGACAATAATGTGGATTCCCATGCTGAATAAAAATAACATTAGCAAAGGCGAATATGAACCTGTGCCACATGGACCCCACACCCCCAACCGGAAAAGTTAACAAACCTCACAGGAAAAATATTTGGCACTTGGGAATTTTCGGTTAATCGCGCAGAGCACACTACAAAACTGTCAACCAACGTCATAAACATCATTTTCACCAATCCCAATGAACAGACGAAACGACTCCAGGGATTATGCGAGTTAAAAGTTATATCCCCGAGGGTACTTGAACACTTGAAGCACTCCGAAATTTAAATATTTAGTTGAACAATGCTCACGTTAAATATTTGTCTGGTTTAAACCTCTCAATTTGAAACTGTCCAATCGGAATGCCCGTCAACAACCACGTGTGTCCATTTTTAATATTTACATAGTGCAGGTGCAAAGCTGAAAACTACAGCAGACAACTGGCAAACCGCAGCCTCTCGTACGTTGTTTCGCTCGGAACCGGGGAACATTGTAAAAATTATCTGGGTGAAAACTAGTATAAAACAGTGAGCCTGAGACCAGATGTAGGGTACCAAATAAAACGGAAAAAAAATTAACTGGAGTAGAATTAACTAGGTGTTATTGTATTATAGTATATTTTTCTTGTCTTTCTTTAAACTAGAAAATAACCATTACTTCAAATATAATAAACTAAATATATGTACTTACATTTTTACTAGAAATCAGCCCCCAGCTGTAATGCAGTAAATGAGAAAATTCTCGCACCTCAGCAACAATCCATTCAACAACTGGATTTTCTGCAACATAAGAAACGTTCATAGAAATATCCTGTGCTGTCATTTAAACATGAGTGTAATGCTGTTTTTCCATGAATAAGCCACTGTATGTTGTTTTTTAATCGATGTCGATCGTACGTTGATTTTCAACGATCATAAATTTCTGGCACTTATATATAATACTTGAATGTAATATAATATGTAACAATGTGGTAAAATCTCCAGAAGAATACGACCAAGGGATTTGATTATTGTCCGAAAACTCGAGCTAATTCACCCGCTTGAAAACGGCAACAGCTTTTACGGTAAGGAAATACTTACACAACACATTTTATTAACAATTAACCAAAATGAAGCCTCTTATAATAAAATATACTTCAAACACAGACAAGTAGCAGTTCCACTTCGAATCCATACGAACTAATTATTAATAACAAACAGTCCCGTTCCTTTTCTAGGAACAACCAAAGTTTGCTGTGTTGCTTGGGGTTACAAAATTTGTCGGGTTGAGTCAAAGCCTTTCAAGGACTATGCCATACTGAAGGGAATATATTGCGCAGAAGATGAATCATAACCAGTAATCACTGATTCACAAACAGTTCAATGAGACACCTAGAACTTATTGATTAATAGGTAAGAACTGACAACCAAATGCTGTAGGTCTAATGTGGCTTTGCCTATGTAAAATGCCATACCATGCTAAATTTGCTACTAACAAGACCCTTTTTAAGAATTTGATTGGACGTGCGATATAATGCCACGCTTAAATTGGGGGGGGGGGGGTGGTTATGATGGTTACAAAACATCTAGTAAATTTACGAAATGAAAGAGAATGAAAACAATTTTCATTTGTCTGTTGTAGCAGAGAGCAAAGGTTTGCAAATAAGCAACTCGTTTATTTAGTGACTGTAACATTTCAGTATCACAAATAATGATCTACTGTGACCAATTTGATCTCCACTCCCTCGTACAGACTGTAATCGAAATTGCAGAAACCAATCTTTTAATTTACCCGTAATTCAACATTATGAGCTTGTCATTTTCACATAAACTGTCTTACCTTTAAACCAAATCCGATTTCCTGTTGAAGCAACAACCACAAACAATGTCATGTTTTGAGTAATTAAAAAAAAATGAGTACTTGTAATGAATTAATAAGCTCCGACTCGAAAACTGCAACATTGATTCCTTAAATTTAACGACACATCCAAAGAAATAATTTCACGTCCTTTCAACGCCAAATCATTCTGCATTATATGATCATTATAATACACAAAGAGAAAAGGCGCTCTTTGTTTGCTCAAAGCAGCGTGGCTTCCCCCCAAGCTAACCTCGTTTTCAAAAGCAACGTGGTTCTAGAACACGTGTTTACCGGCTAGTTTAAAGCGAACATGAATTTTTTATTAGTTGGAAGCACCTTTTTGTAATAAATTAAAATTACGGTTGAATGAGCATCTGATAGCCAGTAAACTTTTTTTTTCTAAAACAGTCTGCTGCAACAATAATTATGCACGATAGCATTAGTTGAAATCAACAACAAAAATCACATGTGTCTTCCGGTGCGCCAATATTTTTCCATTTGAAATTTCAGATGAATATGGAGGGATACCGAATGACACTAAACCGCCGAATTTTTCTCCATCTAAAATATGCTTTCTGCAATTTATACACAATAGGTAAGAACTCATAAAAAACACAAACCTTCTCATTTTTCACATATTAAAAACTTCCACACAAACAACCGACAGAGGAAGCTGGGAATACAATAACAGCCACATAATAGGCCAGAGAAATGTATCCATTATATTGAAAATATTCTTCTTCGGCAATGCATAAAAAATGGCCTCCTAACAAATGCATGCTGCTACTGCATCACGATACGTAATATGTGACAGAATCGAACCGTCAGACCAATTTTATGTCAAGGAACCTGTCATCAGCACAGAAATGATTACCTTTGGCTGTGTTTTGCAACTCACACGTTCTTTATGTCATGCTGATAGCATGCATCAGTTGACTGGATGGGACATACAACATGTAGCCACCCCCTCCCGGAAATAGTAAAAAAGTAGCGCAACTTATTCCCCTATCGTAAACTTTTGACAGCAACTAATTGTAATTCATAATTTGGTTTTGCAATGTGTTAAAAAAATTTTGGTTTCGAATGCAAGTAAACTTCGATTGATGTTGTCATCTTAGACCAAACATGACACCAAAACAATAAAAATATCAAACAACATTACCACAGCTTTGTAGTGTAAAAATTAATAAAATTTAAATTAATTCATGGAAATAATTTTAAAAAAAACATCAGACAAAACAATACGTAAGAAAAATAGTAAAAGATAGGATTTACACTGTACTGCCTTTTTGAAGCAGGGGCAGTTAACTCCCAGGATGTTTACCCCACCAGGGGGTTGTGGGGCGATTTCGATTTCATTCTTATGTTGTTTTAGTAGTTTGTTTGTTTCTGGTAATGTTGTTTTTAGCTTTGACATGATCAAAAAGTCTCAATCTGGCAACGCAGATAGTTTTCTTTAGTAATGACGCCTCAGTTTAGTTGAATTACTTTTCGACCAAAACGTTGTGCATCATTAATCTGCTTGAATAAACAACTGATACATCATACAGTAACAAACTCATAATTATTGATTAAGAATAGTATAAAATTGGGAAAAATGCGATAACTGCAATGGTAATAATTGGATCAAAAGTTATTTAGATCAACTTAAGCAATTTGTTATGCATGATAATAAATCTTTCGATGTGCTTAATATAGTCTATGGTTTGCTTGAGATATATTCTTGATCCACTATCTTTTTCTTAGCTCTAATCTAAAAAATATTAGCGTGCACACTACGAAGTCAGCACAATAAGTAACCAAACTCTTTAGCATGTGTGTCGCAATATATAAAATAAAAATCAGGCAAAAAATAGTGAAAAAAGCAACAATTTGTCTTGCTGATGCTTATCTCGTTGTCAACAACCAACAACCAATCAGCATCGCTGCTCGTGGTTAGCTTCTTCAAATTTATCGCGACCCCGTTGATAGCATTTTAGATTCTCTGTCAGAATTTTAAAATATCAGACCAATCGTAGGTGAATACCGTACTTTTGTTGGATTTAGTTTCATTTTCAATTAATACGTGTATTTTCGGTTTCTGCATCTTACTCTGTTGTGGACTAAGTATCTTTTGCTCCATACTGCAGATCTCTACATCGGGTTTGAAGGATTGTGCTACCAACGAAGTATGGTGACACACTTGTTTCTTTTGTGTGGTGCCGTGTAGAGAAAGCGTACAAGGTCTTATCCCACTCTAAATTCCGGTTATTCACAGGTACATTACTTTTTCCTTGAGCGACATACCCTGCGTTGTGCTGTCGTCAGTCGATACACCATTGGTCAGGCAGTCACAAGCTGCCTTACCACTGGATCATGATCCGACCAATCGAGTCTCGACACTTGTAATAGGTCCCCAGTTGCTTCTCCTAGTATCCCATTACATGACCGCCCTACAGTTACGAAGCCCGACTCTGTTCCTGTTCCAGAGTTCGTAACTCAAGACTGTCGACACGATACAAGCGCTTCAGCAGCAGGCTACGTAAAGCGACTCAGATGCCGCATCCATATCCGTATCTTTCAGGTCAGCGTCGAAGGGGCGTCGCCGGAGGTTGTCTCTCCGAAAGTTCACTCGGCGGCCGCATCGACAGTCGGCATCACCACGATCCCCCAGGGTCAGTTGTGCACCAGTCGCAGGCAGCGACCCGCAGTTTGTTTCTGGACGCCTCCCCTCGCTGCACTGCCCTACGAGACTTTAAACCCATGAGATCGCTTTTATGAGATCGGAAAAAATGGATAACTCTCTCTCTCTCTCTCGCTTCCTCTCTCTCTCTCTCTCTCTCTCTCTCTCTCTCTCTCTCTCTCTCTCTCTCTCTCTCTCTCTCTCTCTGAGGTGTCGTTGTCAGAATTTTTCTTCAGAAACATAATAAAATTAATTCATCCTTGATCGTTCGTCTGCCACACTGTGTACTTCATCTCCAAGATGAATCGGATGTCAAGGTGGACTTTTCGGACTTTCAACAGCTCCGTGCATTGAAACAAGGTTAAAAATTGCGATTTACACACCCTTAGATCTCGCCCATGGTCCATTTCGTCACACGTATTACAAGTTAAAGCTACTCAGTATTAAGTACCAGATACCGTGTTACAAGACTAGGCTTGAGTTTATCTTAAACATTCTTCGTCCAAGATTCCAGCGTCTCCTAGCTTAGAGAGGTTGTAGCCTCCTAGAGAAGCTAGTGTGAAGCAGTTGCGAGTTATTTCTTTCCAGGATTCGACTATTTAGGCTTTGTGACAGTTTACCCAGCCAGGTGCAAACAAGCTCTTCGAAAGAGTTTTCCAATCTCCAACCGGACAATGACCACCGTTTATGTTTCAGTCAAGTGACTTATGTCTGAGCACTTCCCGGCAAAGTTGAGCAAAATTATTAATTCGGCGAGACCAAAGTCTCCAGGCGCTTTAACGCGTAGAGCTCTGAAGCTCTGTCATCCATCTCAGTTCAAGCGCCCAAGAAGGGAAAGGTTGAGGCAAAGAGGATACAGTTGATGCTGCCTAAACCTAGATAGCAGCCAGAAAAAGCATCCGAGAGAGATATCGCGTGTGTCTGTCTCCCATGCTTTAGATTTCCACGTCAAGCACGCGTAAATTTAAACGTAGGTGGAAGGTTGAAGCACTTTTGGATCTCCCAAAAAGAAAATCCGGTGGCTGTGATGGGATTATGTGTTGTTTTGAGACGCGCTTGGTGAGAAGCTGCTTCCTTCTGTAACAAGGCTTCCTAGTCATGGTCTAACCACCGGTTATGGACAAAACTCCGGAAAGCAAATTTTATTAGAGTCAATGATTCAAAAGTTGCTAAACAAGAAAGAGTCAGTGCCAGAGGACATAAACGGTTTCTACAATCTTGTTTTTCTTGTGCCAAAATGCCATAGGTGTGGCCTGTTGTCATAGAGCTCTCACAGCTAAATCAGATCATGCAGCTATATTCTTTCAAACTAGACACATATCAGGTCAGAAAAATCACTCTAAGGGGAATTTCAGTTGATCTTTGAGATGCGTAACTTTACTTAAGCACGTCGGCGCTTTAATTCCTTTGCTTTCAGGTGGACTATCATATAATATGTTTTCTGATCCTTCCACTGGGTCTTTGGAGGGCAGACTATATGTTTGCACAAATATTTATAGAGTTTTAATGCATAGATTTCTTGGTTGATTTCCTTTAAAAAAACTAATAGGCAAGATTAGTGAAAAGCGCAAAGTATATATGTAAAATGTTCAAGTCAAGTTAATTTTGAATACACCTTTCATTGCACAATCTATTTAATTGTTCGGTCTTGTCATATTTGTTATGCTGCTTGGATAACCTCCACAAAACCTAAGTTGTATTGATTAAGGATTGCTGCCAAAGTAAGTAATTCAAAACACACTTATCTCGTTTTTACCCTCTTCTTAAATTAAAAATTTGTGGTAAAAATTTCTAGCAGCCCACCAAACGTTATCACTCTAACACCGATTTGATTTGTGTTAAAAAGTTTATGCAACAGATGAATGGCTGAAATGTGTAGCTATTAAAACATTTCCTTTGTCTTGGTCTTGTACTACTGTGACCACTGTATATTTGCGAAGAGTCAAGCAGGCACATTGTGCAGCAATCTGGCCAATCTTAAAACACCAGCGGATCTCAGATAGGAAAGTGTCTCTATCAGATATAGAGCATTGGCCAATTTAAAGAAAACACATATCAGCAGAGAGTTTCTGCCTAAGACACAAATATTACTTATATAATTGCGTCCGCAACATACGCTTTTAAAATGAAAAAATGCTAGTAACCGTCCACCCATCTTCCCTGATTTCAAACCTCCTTTCTAATAGTACTTTATTATGTTCAAATAAAAGTTTATGTTGCTGAATAGTATATGTGTTAGAAAAAATGTCGTTTTTAATTAATGTCGGAAAATAAATACTCTTTCGCCAACCTCTAAAATTTTATATAAACTTTTGAAGACAGTTTTGTGTGGCAAATGCCTTTTGGACAGTTCCCCGAATACCTAGTACAACAACTTGAAGGCAGTTTACATTTTTTCTTAAATTTAATTGGAAAATAAATTTGATTAAGCATTTTAAATGAATTTTTCTTCACATACGCTTGTTATAAGATGACGGAATTTGCTAAGACAGTCGGCAACGTTTATTTTAACACGCTTTATTTGGTTCGGTGAATTTGAGGTAATTTTGGACCAAAATATCTCTGCCTAATAATATTAATATCATTTGAATTCAGGTAATTTGATATTTGCTTAATTTGAACTGCATATATTTGTCCCAGTGTATTACATTGTATTGTACCAGCACATATTCGGTTAGATGAAGTTAAATTCTTAATCAAAGATATCAAACAGTGCAGATTTACGAATATATTAAAGTCTCAATGAATATCTCGTGATCAAAATTACAAAAGTCTATTCTGTTATTTCTGTTTAGGAAAACTTCATGATTAATGTAATCGCGATAAAATTGATATACTGGTACTCCGAATGCTCAAATATACTCATTTCTAATCAAAACGTTCCAATAGTTACTCGATATATCGACATTGAATCAAGTTAGATGAAGTTAAATTCTTAATCAAAGATATCAAACAGTGCAGATTTACGAATATATTAAAGTCTCAATGAATATCTCGTGATCAAAATTACAAAAGTCTATTCTGTTATTTCTGTTTAGGAAAACTTCATGATTAATGTAATCGCGATAAAATTGATATACTGGTACTCCGAATGCTCAAATATACTCATTTCTAATCAAAACGTTCCAATAGTTACTCGATATATCGACATTGAATCAAATTGCTCTTGCAATTCTACTGCACAAGATAGAGAAATATACATTACAAAGAGCTGCAGTGACGGTTAGCTAATTTCTTAGCGTTCGTCTGGTAATTTCAAGGTCACAAATTCGATTCAAGCAAGTGTGGTAAACAGAGGATAGTTCCTACAAAGCCTAATAGCCACATAATATTTTTTTTCAATAATATAACGACTTTCGATTCTAATGTGCATGTTGCATTTTGAAAAATACGCAATTTGCCTTTAATAATGCAGTCAGTATAACTACCAGCGTTCAGTTGCAGAATTAATTCTTTCCGTGTAACAATGAATTTTTGTGTTACATATGCTTTATATAAAGGACTTGTAGCCCTTTACCTGAACGAAAGCTCCAAACGTAAAGTATATCATAAATTAAATTACTTCTAGATATAGTGTAAACCACACAGTTTAATCAAACACTGAGATACTGTAGCGTTAATATTCAATAAATTATAGTTAAGAAAAAAGACTTCAAATTATTACTTACTTTATTTTGTTTTTACTAGTTGGTGCTTCTGGGAATCTGTACAAGCGTTATTGTTTTAAATTGGCCCTCTGGCGGTGGCAATGACTGCTTTGATGGCATCTTGGGAACATATTTAAGAAAATATATGTATAAAAATGTGTATGACAAAAGCTTTCTTCGGATATTTATATTTAGAGACCGTATCTTGCTTTGCCAATACATTCAAGGGGAAATGCTAATAACTGACTTGTGGCGTCTCAACTAGTAACTGAACCACCGTCGGCTGATTCATTAACCAAACTTTTCTTGATCCTACTACAGGAACGTTTTTGTTGATGTACCAAGCTGGTCATCAATCGTCTTTTCTGAAGTGATACAAATTATATAAACAGAAGTATTTTTGCCATTTTTGCAATTTCGAGCTACTTCAATTGATATTTGAACAGTATGTTCTTCCATGCTTTTGCTAATTAATAGACGTTAATTAATGCATACACAGGTACTCTTCATCCATGTCCAACTAGTGCTGGAATAATAGTGTGTTCAGAATACTTCGTATTGTACGGTCCGTTGTCGCGAGATTGGATCTCAACAAGAAACTGTGTCCCGAAAATGGAAATGATGCAGCTATATAACATTACAAGGTGTTAGTGAATGAAAATTTTCCGCAATAATCATCACCGTAAACTCAGTTTGAAACTGAAACCGTCTACTACAAGTCACACGAGATCTAAAAACTATTGTGATATAAATGCGTTCATCGTTATTTGTCTGCCTTGGTGGAAAACCTGTTTGTTACAATGATCTATGATGCGCTGTAGAAATCATATTAAATTAAATAGGGACATATTTCACATGAAATTAAACAGCAACATCTTTCAAACACTTTTTCCATTGCTGATTATTTTAATGTGCAAAGAAAATCAGTACTTCAAAGTGTTCAGTGTTCCGTTTTCTTTTAATGCCACTCATGTTTGACGCCCTTTACGGGAATTACTGCATGTTTGATAAGGCAAAGCGGCTCATTTCTTGAGAAGGTTTGTTTATTTCGATATCCGTTAGAATTGAGATTGCTCTCTTAACCAACAGAAGTTATAAAACAGATGGCTTTGTTTTGTTTGAAAAAAATTACATTAAACTAAATCAAAACATCAGTTAAGGTGTCAGTAAATAAGGGATCGATTTTACCGCATTAGTGAAGTGTCCAATGTCCTGATTCACAAAGTGTCCTATGTATTGCGATCAATTAATACAGAATCATTTTAAAACATACTAACAGAAATTTGCCCTAATTCAGTGGTGTTCATAATATCGGGGCATCTACAATCGGAATGCGTTCTATAGATGTCATATATAAGTAATCACAACTCGAAGAAAGATAAAATTAAATTTATTCGAAAAGTGACAAACTTCGGACAGTTTAACTTTTCAATCAGAATCTTAAAACCAGACTACAACTCTGGGACAATCAAAGGGATTCAGGACCACAGAACACTTACATTTCTGCAGTGAAGAAACTTCGCATTTCCACATTAAACAAGACCGGAACATGATGCCACTAATACACACTAGTGTCGGAGTGGATAAAGTCAATACAACTGCACATGTAAACATAAAAACGAGTAGCTCTGTTTGCTATGTAACCTCCAAGAAGTTGTACAGTTTTGTGCTGAAACTATTGGTCTACTGTTTGTGCCATCTTTACAGCAAGAAACGCATCAGCGGGATCCAAAGCTGGCTTCATTCGAGTAATTTTTGACTTCCCCATAAGTACTGACACGTATGGATGACAATCGCAAGTAAATGCATGGAGCGTAGCCATTGGATGAGGAATCACATCCATGATTAAATTCAACTTTGGCTTGACACAGCATTTGATCGCAAGATTACCTTTCAGAATCATTGCACAGTCATTGATGAAACCGAGACTCATTTTGATCAGCGACTTTGTTAACCCATTCTGACCCTTCAATACACAAGTGTTGCAATAAATCCTAAAGGGCAAAAAGTCAATAGACTGTCATTAAAAGACTCCGTGGGTAAAATTATGCTGTTGAACTGAAAGACATTGGACTGATACATCATTCTATACCTAAAGCGGGATTTACTCAAATCGCAGATCAAGCGTGTTAGAGACCTTCAGCTATGAAGGAATAGACTTGAGCGATATACCTGAATTCCATAGCGCTTGTGGGGAAGTTTGGCTTTGGAAAACTATTATATAGTGCGCTGAATAAAACGAACAACCGTTTCATCATCACTCACATAGTCACGCAACTCATGATCCACGTAGAACTCATTGTGCGGAAAAACTCAAAATGCTCTCTCAAACTCTTTGCAATTAGTACTAGGTTGCTTCAGGTCAAAATTGCTGCATGGACTACTAAATGCCTCTAAAATACACATGGCTTTATACTGGTTTCGCCTTTAGACTAAAAGAGAAATCTCACAAAATTTGTTTTGGCAAGTGGAGTTGTGAATTGATCGAACATTTTGGTGATGCCACAACTAAATGTGAATTGTTCTTTCCAACATCAAAATGCTGATCAATGAAGTATAAACCTTGCAACAATATGTCGTTTGGGGACTTGTCCATTTAACGGGGGCTACAACAAATACAAGAAGGAGTTTTTTATTGGGAATTATACACGCCATGCTGTGGTATATACCAAGCATTGCTACTGTGTTCATTTGCAGTTACATATTAATAAAAATAATAATAATAATAGTGAGTTTTTATATACCGATTTCCCAGATAGCCTGCTCAAACCGGTTTACAATGTGCGCATACATGTATATTTATTTATTTATTTTACTTAGATTTTTTATAACTTAGGATTATTATAATTTCGACATGCCCATATAGTGTCTCTGAAATCCTGTCCATTGGCACATATAGCTGCATATCCTTTTACCAACATATCTTTCATAATTATAGTATGCTGGGATTTGTAATGTGAATTACTGTTTGACCTCAATTGTTGCAATCGCCTCTCATCAATCGATTATATGTCTGGTGAACAGCGCGTATGACATAATAACAATTTTTGACCGTGCAAATGCCCATGAAAGCGTGTTCCTCATGAAGTATCCCAACTTGAGAAATAGACAAGTCCTTGAAATCAGATACCAATATAGCAACAACATCGTGAACACAAAAAGTCTGCTTTGATTGAATTTTTAAAATAACTTGGACTCACTTTGATTTTGTCACAAAACTGAAAATTGTGTGCATAAAACATCATTTCTTGGGCTGATCACAAAGAATATCCCAGCTTAAATTCGGTACGTTAGCCATATGGATCATCTAACTCTGAACGATGACCTCCTTTAGGCCCTAAGGCAACATTGCACTTATAACCCATGAGAAGACTAGTTTCCGTGCGTCTTAATTGAGGCTGTTTATTCTATATAGACGCATTAGGAAATTGATGTGTGCATTACATTTCGAGTGTGCACTGAAGGTAGTGGAATACATACATCATTGTCAAAAATTAAAAACATCTCACTGTCAGATCAAAACTACTTTACTAGTAACCTGCGTTTTGTTTTCTTCATACATACATAATGGACAGAAACAAGTTGACTTGACGTGCGAATTTAGAGAACAAAAACTAGAATGAAGAATACATGAATAATGTTGACTTGGCAGACACTTATGACCGATATATCATTGGGTTAAGGCTCACAGAAGCAGTATTAGTAGCAAAATTTAAGAACCAATGCTTTGTAATTATTTTTGACTGATATGTATTGCACTAGCCATTGGGATTTTTCTAGTGCCTTCTTTGAATCCAAAGCTTTAGAACTTCCTCAAGGTGAGACATAAATATTTCAATTTATAAATCAGAGAACGGTAAAAAATCTCCCTCGTCGATGGTTCAATCATTAACAGTCTATTTCTAGCAATGGGCATACCAGTAGTGAAGTTTTGTCAACTTTCAAACCTTTCGGATCACCTAAAATCATGCTGGGTATGGACGGCACGTCTAATTCACGTTGACGCAAAAAATCAACTTTTCCAAACTTTGAGCACATCAAGTAAGACTTTTGGTCAATTTTTAAGCTTGATACGATTCAGCATCATAGTCTCTCAACGCTTTATGTAGTGGTGACAATCTTCTTTAGCACACTTCTGTTGGATGCTAACGCACCACAGGACCTTTTATAACCTTTATACAAAAATGCATCTCTACTACAAAGTCACGCTTCATGTAGAGGCAGATGTGACAGTTGAGAGCAAAGTGCGATAACAGGGTCTGAAGAATATCTTTAACAGGACCTCTGTTGACTGATAAACTCTGTGCATTCATTTTGCCACATTGCTGATGTATTTTAGTGTTGTCAAGATACAGTGCCAAGGGTTGCCTGGATATGACCACTTTGAGTGACAACAGAAATATGAACAGACTCAACTGTTCATATGTTGACATGCGCCGATACTATTAACCAAACTACTAATGAACCAGATCGGTGGGAACTAACAATAGGAATCGAAATATGAACTGATGTGCACAAGAGCACAGTTCAATCATAAACGGAGACCGCATGACGTGTATTGGCACTAAGAATTGAACCATGACAGAACCGGCTTGATGTGCAAAGTAGTATGAACGGTATCCATTTACTGAAACTTTAACAGCTTGATGACACTTCAACTTAATCAAAAAAAGATAGTCTTTGTGTTGTTTACTGATGTTAAAGTTTATCAGATTAACATCGCAGCTGTATTCAGCAATGAATTCATCAAATTGCACATAATGCACAAAATAATTTAACGTTTTAAGGTTTTTATCGTAAAAAAACATGTTTCAAAGGTTCCCATGTGTTTTAACGTTCTTGAATAAGTTGCAAGCCTTTCAATTACGCACGCTTTGCCATTTCCAGTTAGCTCAGACACGCGCATTGGTTTAGCAACATTGGAGTTCAAGTTTTTAAGCTTTAATACTTTAATTGTAAATAAAAGCAAAATTATAAATTACATCCCTAGTGAATTCAACACACAAGAGAACTTCGTATAAAACACTCACTCTGGTCGGTGTGTGTTACCAACTACAAGCTGCAAAAGATTGGGTGCTTTGTGACGGAAGAGGCTCACAGGAAAAAGTAGGGAGTCTGAAATCATCCGCCAATGATCTAATTTTCTTATTTCACACAGCAAAAAAACTGAGCGTGCTGTAGTATCGTCTTATAAATAAAACAACCCTCACGATGAATTAATACAACGGACAGATTTATTAATGATTAATTTCTTTACACCAAAAATGTTTAAGCAAAGAAGCCAGTTTGCTTCCTTCAGAAGTTTGAATTAGCACAGAATCACAGCAGCTATAAACTTAACCAACTAAGCCGTCATTTGAGACCGTTCATGTTTCCTATCCCTCACAAGCTCCCCACTGTTCGTGTCGTAGCAAAATATAATAAAAGCATAATATTCATTACCAGATGGAAGCCTGGCATCTCCTAGGAGACGAAGAGAGTCACCGTAAATCAAAATATCAACACAGAGCCCCTCCCACTTTCTCTAAGATACCACTAAGATCAGTGTTTTCAAGATATAGTACATTTGCGTTTAGGAGCACCTTGAAGACGGGCCAAAGCATTGATTTCGTAGTGACCAATTAACTTGATAGTGTTCAAAGTATGGACATCGATGTAACTCGAATAAATTAGTGTTGAATGCGAAACTGGGAAATTTTAAACTCCTGGCTTTTCAAAGACATCGAAAGAGTGCCAATGCCAATAGAGGTGCGTGCCATTTCGAGGAGTTACTACTTAAATAACTGCGAGACTTCCGTGCAAGACACAGCTTTATACACGCTGAGGTGTTTTGCCCCCACCTCCTCAAGAGAGAAACTGACGCACGACTGTATACTGGAGGTTGTTCTAGGCTGTGATTTTTCGAGTGCTGTGCACTTCCTCCGTCTGCAATTACTTAGTAACGCTGCAGACAGGTAATGCCTCATTCTATCCTTTCACCGAAGAACGCCAGAAAGATACGCGCAGCACCGGTTTTCGCTCAGAAAAATCTGCTATCCTACATGTCCTTCTCGCAAAAAAGCCAGGTTAAAAGGTTTAAAGGTTATGACGATTTATACTGGAGACGCTATGTAGAGGGTAATTTTCGATTCGATGCCCTGGACATATCGTTAAAGGCTCTCTTGCCATTGCATTTTGTGACATACTAACAAAAAAGACGGCTTTAAACGAAATGGTAAGCAAGTTATGGTGGAAAAAACATTTATCGCGATTGGGCTGGTGATAAACCTGTCCAGTTTCCATACTTTATTAATTCTAAATAGATAACTCGGGGGTGATAAAGAGCTCGTCGTCACAACGCATGCATCCATTTGCGCGCGAATTTCTCTGTTTCCAAGTGGAAAGCAAATCCTTTGACCCGGTTTCTTCCATTCAAGGCATGTTACGGCTTTATTAATGTTAACACAAGTAACAACGTTTCTCGGGCAAACAGTTTGTAGCGGGGTGTGAATTTTGTCTGAGGATCGTGTGAATACGAAAGCTTTCCCATCCTTAAGCCGACTGTGTGCACATAACCTGAAGTATTCCCCTTGAAAACCTTAAGGTTTTTGCTGGTAGCTGCTGAGAATGTAGTCGTATTAATGCTGCTCCATTTTCACGTTTCAGAAACAACATTCGCAGAGGGTTTCAATTTAGCTCACGGCACCGTTTGTCCAGATAGACATCATCTCTTTTGGTGTTCCAGCTCAAGCGTCTGGTAACCAACGTTAGCCCAAAAGTATGGCAAGTGGTAGTCAGTAGTATTCTTGCCATATCCTTCCATTCTGATAAAACCTTATTTAAAGGAGCGGTCTTTCAGACTGACATAACATCTAACAAAAAAAGCAACAGAGTGCCAGACGAAGGCAGTTTTATAGGCACGCTTCTAAGACTGTAGAGCCAACGGACCGACGGTCTCTGCTAGACAAACAAAAATTATCTTTTTATTCGGTTGATATCACTAAGGCTACTATGTCTAGTTATGTTCGAGAAACGATTGTATTTGTGTTTCAAAGTATAGCTAAATGAGATGAATAAAATAAAATTACAGTCAAAGACTATCGGCATTGGCATTTAGCTTATTCACTTAAATGGGGGAGTCGAAGAATAATTTCGTGCAACTAGTGCTATGCCTCGCATTATATATATCTAGCTATTTACACAATTTTGAAAAAAAAATACACCTACGAAGGGTCTGCTTATTTTGCCGTTATGTTAATTTGCGTTCCACTGTGCATACTAAAAAAAAATATAACACCAACTCCCAGATTATAATGATATATTGATATATAGAGATTATATTATACTGATATCTTTGAGGTTAGGTTTCTCCAGGTCGCGTCGAGCTTTAATTTCAGATTCCAGAAATAATAATGTGGGGGTTTGATTGATCGTCTAGTTTTTTGTAGAACGATACATGAACAGAAATCTGGCAAATTTCTTATTATTTTGGATTGATTTTAGACTCAGTTTCAACAAGTTTACAATTTGCTTTGCATGACCGTTAGTTGGCGGCTTACAGACACTGGTGGTTTTGATAAAAATTCTATGCAATTTTGAGAAATATTTTGAACACGTCGGAAATAAATGTTGCCTCATTGTCCGTACGCATCAGATCGCATATCCCATAAGCACTACAAAGTTCTTGCAACATTTCTGTCACTTCCATGGCGGTGATTTTATCCATGATGCGTTTTACTGACCGTTTTGAATGCGCGTCAACAATGATAATAAACATGTGACCTTGAATCGGATTGGTGAGAATGGTAAGTTGGATAAACTGTGTAAGGAAACCAATTCTTGGTGAATTTAAAAACGTGCTATAACACTGAATCTTTTCTCGTAGCCTGATCGATATGCTTGAAGGGTATTGGAAAATTATCGAGAAGCAAAGCATAAAATACCACTTTTTCTTTTTATTAATTCTTGCAGTTTTCTAGAAGATTCACACTACGCAAACTGCAGCAGTCATGTGGTCACTGATCTCTTGACGCATTCTTGAAATAGCAGTTGAAGCTATTCCTCTCTTCGTGCTGAAAATAAAAACCAGAACTTTGTAATCGGTGACGAGGATGTACTGACGGGCAAACAAAATATTCCAAACGATTGATCTGGGAATAATTTTGAGAGAGTTTTTGAGGCAAATCTGACATAATGCTGGAAATACTTTTGGAAGATGCATCACAATGTAGTTTTAGTTCAGATTCGGGTCGTAGTGCGCCGAAATCAAATCTGAATTGATCAGGTCTTTTTTACACGAATGCTGTCTCGTAGCAGTTGACCATTGCAATTTCTTATCTTTGTAAAGCAACTGATGCAGAGGATATAGAATCGATGATAGCAGTTGACCAGGACGGCCCGATTTCTAAATTCAGATACATTTCCTGGTGCAGGTGCGTCGGTCACTGCCTTAATCTACAAACTGGCCTTGTGTATGCTGTATTTACCCATCACATGAGGACAGAATTCGATTGCTCCTTGAAAAACTGCACACTTGCTTCCTGGCCATCCAGAACATGAGTGTGGGTTACAAGTAATTTATAGTGAGTTAAGTTTCGAGTGCTTTTCTCAGATTTCGTACCTCGAGGGTTTCCCTCATTGTCAGTTTGTCAGTTTGTCGAGTCGGCTCTGTACACAGGAGAGTTTCAACTTTCTATCCTGCTTCCCTTGTGCCACCAACAGGGTACTGTAGGGTCGTTGGGCACACAGTTAAACCCATGCTGGTAAGGTCTGGTCCTCCACTTGTTCAATACTGCGGCAACTTTCTAAGTAGCAGCCTTTATCTCCATCTGTGTCAGTTATGCAAACGCTGATCTGTTGCGACGACTTGACACAGTGTCGAGTAGTAGAGCCACTAATTTCTACCTCTGTTCGTCCACGTGGTTGTCACAGCGGCAACGTACCTGCGACATTGTGTCGGATCGTTGCATCGCCAACACGATGTAAGCATTGATCACGTGTCACGGTATGAGGCTTCCCTCGGCTTAACCGGTGGTGTAAAGCTTAGTGGGGGTTTGGGTATTATTGCTACATATACACGCATATTTCTGTCATCGACACAGGTGCGATTACGCAATCGAGCACGTGTCGATATCGTGATATGTAGCCAGTGGCTACAGTAGCGTCTCAGTCATGTCTAAGCTTTGTTTGCTTTGACATGTGACCATGACAAGGCGTTGGAGTCGCTGTCAGGGTTGTGTATGCGACGGGTCGTCGTTGTCACGATCCGTGGCAGTCACGGGTCGATCTTGTGATGGGTCGCTGCTGTCACGGGTCGTGTACGCAAAGAGGCGTCATGTTACGACCCGTAGCAGTGACGGTTTGATCATGTGATTGGTAATTCCTATCACGGTTGTGCTTGCAACAGGTTGTAACTGTCATGAGCCATAGCGGTGACCATCACTGTGCTGGGTGGTGTCTGCGGCAAATCGGTCACGCGCTGCAGTGACGGGTGTTGACGAAGTGTCGAGTCGCGCATGTCACGGGTCGCTTACAAAACGTCACAATTACATACTAACGGGGCTGTATCGACTTTTATTACTGTTTTACTACAATATGAAGTGTTTAAATCGTGTTATTTTTTTAATAACTTATACAACAACAAGAGCCATAACTGCATACTTATGTAGCTGTCTTTCTGGTGTAGACCCACAGTCGATCATGGACACCTGTGCTCACATTAAGCAGGAAGATGATCCCAACACCAGGTGCACGGCATGTCTACACCACTGGGCATACAACCATGCACACTCGACAGTCGATGCGGTCAGTGTGCACATTTGGAGGACTCACTTGTCTCCTTGTTGCAACAACAGGAGACAGATCGAGTGATTGCCAAGAGTCGCAAACGCTCGAAAAGTGAGAAGTTATCAACCTTACTGCAAGTTTTATCACGGGCGGCTAAAAATACCGTGATAAATCGGGTACAGATGTGTCACTCAAGGCAAAGAAACTTAGAATCAAGACATTGCTAATGGCCTTATCTGCTGTCACTTAAACAACAACCTGGAGTTTGCTTAGTTGATCCGCATCAAGTAGATGTTGCATCGGCTTTGGGTACGCGCAGCCCGATTCCAGCCATACAGGCACCGATCCAGTCGGTCGTAGCAACACGCTAATGATTAACGATGGCGATAAATAAACTTGCTCGAGATATTGTTATACCGGAGGTGTCTATTGCAACTGAAACTGACGCCAATATAGTTACAGCGGTGCAGCAGGCTTTCTCAGAGACACTTCCTCGTCGAGTGCAAGAATTATCTCCGTTGAAAAAATTTACGCTAGCCAAAATTTACATCCAGATACTTTAAGACATGCATCAGACGAAGAACTTTTACGCGGTCTCGATCTGCGCGTACTCTCACCGCACCGGTCTTCGAAAGAAACTTCTACTGTGGATTGACTTCGACTGACTTCGCAACCATCACTGAGAGAAGATTTTGCAGGGCTATCCACGGCACCATGCGTAGCAAACGTGTTGCAGGCAAGGATGGAAGAACTTCAGTTGCTGCATGGCGAAAGAAGCCCGTGGTCGCGTCTGTTCCCGTCTAAATTGTCACACATCTTAAGACATCTACCCATCAATCAAACGACGGGTTGTTACTGCTAGCCTATCCTCGCAGCAAGGGGCCATGGATACCTAATATGAATCCAGATTTCAGCGTGCCATTGGCAGAGCGTTGTTGTAGATTCCGGGAAGAAGTAACCCGTAATAGCTTTTCTACCTGTAAGGAAATTTGGAGAACCTGACACAAATGCGTTGTTTGATAGCGTGCTCGACTCGGTAGTGTCAGAATCAGCATGTCAAGCTAAATGCCTACCTTCTCACCTTGCTAGTAGTGCTGCGCCGTGATCAAGAGTTGCCACACCCCAACATTAGCATGGAGGACCCTCGTAAACTTCGTTTTGCGCAGAAAGATGGACAGTCTGAACTCTTGTTGAAACGTCTCATTGAGGCAGATAGGATGAAGTTTCAGGACTCGTTGATGCAGAAGGCTTTGACCCACATAGCAGCAGTTCTAGGCGGCAATAGTCGATAGAATCTTCTGCGCCAACGCCTAAGAGGAGATCGTGGTCGTCAGCTTCTACTCTGCCGATCAAGAAGCCTAAAGTGGACACTAAAGAGCGAGTTGTGTCCTCCACCCGAGATTGCAAGTCGATCTCCATCAAATACATTAAGTATTTGCGAAGAATTGGTTTCTCTATTGCCTAAATTGAACATAAATGTTACCGTAGTGGGAAGAATTTTAGCAAGCTTGGCAAACGTTAGGAGTTCCCAAACCCATAGCCCACTGGCTGCGTTGGGGTGCCTTTCACTGTTTGCGAGAGACAAGTCGGGTCATCAAATCCTTCCGCCGCTAGACAAGTTTCAGGACCTTTCTTTAGTTACGTCCTACGAGCACCAGCCAGACAAGCAACTGGCGTTATACACAATGATTCAAGAACTGATAGACAAGAAAGCTATGCCGTTGGGCGCAAAAAAGGTTATTTAGTTGAGTCTTCCTGGTTCCGAAAAAGTCGGACAGTTGGCGCCTTGTCATAAACTTGTCACTTCTCAGTCAGTCCATACCTGGAGTTTCCGAAAAGAAGCTCTACGCTGCAAAACGGAAACTCGACATTCTGAGCTTCTCATGTTGAAACCAAATAGAAGCTCCGGGAGCTTCTATTCGAAAACAGTTTCCAAATAGAAGCCCCGGGGCTTCTATTACTATTTCAGCCATTCGTTCAATAAACACAAGAAAAACAAACAATTTTTAAACCACGCTTTTATTAAGGCTCTCAAATCTGCTGAAATGCAAATCGGTACATCAATAATAAATAACAATAACAAATCACAAACATGTCTCTAATCAATAGGAGTACAGGCGCGAGTAGGGGGTTGTATTGTGTTGACAAAAAGGGGAGGATTAGGGGTTGTTTGTTCACTCAAGGGGATTGAGCGTAGCAGTAGCGCAAATAAATATTCAGTAGCACTGAAGATATCAAAGAGGCTTTAATTTGGAAACGATTTTTTACTATGGCCATTTTCAAACCAAATAGAAACAGTTTCCAAAAAGAAGCCCCGGGGCTTCTATATAGGGGGGACTTCTTTTCGGAAACTCCAGGTACATCTCAAATGGCTGAAGATGGGAACTCCACAATTAATCAAATACAAGCTAAACCAGGGCAGTGGGCCATTTCAGTGGATCTGTCTGATGCATATCTTTACATTCCAATGCACAATACTTCTCGCTGTTGTCTATCCTTCAGTATAGGGGCAAAACTATTAGTTTCTTGCTTTGCCATTCGGTTTGTCCCCATCACCCTGGTGATGAAGGCAGCCAAAAGCTGGGGTCTACTCTTCTGTTCCTCATTTCCCAATATTTTAACGACTGGACGTTGAAGAATGAGAACAGACAGTCCTTCTATCTCAGTTGGCTATGCTATTCTAACAGTGCGATATCCTTAGTCTGTTGGTCATTTACAAGAAGTCCGAGTTGGTGCCGGTTCAACGGATATATGTTTGGGCGAACTCTTAGATTTCGCAAGGGCCAGGGTATTTCACACTCAAAATCGTATTCAAAAACTGTCAGCTCTGATTGTGCAAGTCGTGTCCTCTCCCAAGCCTCGTGTCTCCTTATTAGAGTCATCCTCGGGTTGTTAGTAACCACGGAGAAAACTGTAGAATTTGGCAAGTGTCATTTTTGTGAGTTTCAACGTGTAATTCTGAAGGCGTTGCTTCGTGGCAGATCGCCAGATCATCGACTACGACTTTTATTATTAGCTCTGAGGTATCTCGATTGGTGATCATGTCAGGTCAATCTCCTGCAAGGTGTGCCTTTCTCTCTTCCATTCCCATCAAGGCAGGCCCAGACCGACGCGTCTTGAAGCGGTTGCGGTTTCTTTTTTCAGGGCACACTGGGAAGAGACACTGGTCGGATCACGTGCACACTGCATATCAATGTATTGGAAATTAAGGTATTCCTACCTTGTCAACTCCTGTCTACGTTTCTCAAGAGTCAAGTAGTTCAGTTTCTGGTAGACAATCAGACAATGGTCTCTTATTTGTCCAAGCAGGTGGCACGCGTTCACCGACGTTGTCTTGTCTCACCAAACAAGTCCTCGTGCTTGCTCGCAAGAGTGGTTTTATGATTCAAGCGTCACACATTGCAGGAAGTCTGAACGTTCTGGCCGATTTAGCTTCCAGAATGGGCGAGATCGTTCAGACGGGGTGGGCTTAAACTGAGTACAAGTTTCAGTGCATTGCAAATCAGCCTCCATGTTGGGCGTCCCAGGTGGATGTCTTCGCCAATCTATTCAATCATCGTTTTCCAGAGCACATTTCTCCGTGTCCAGACTTAGCAGTATTAGCGATCGATGCGTTACTTTGTCGTTGGCCTCCAGTGGTTTTTTTTCGCGTTTCCACCGCCCTCTCTGATGCTGAAAGTGCTCATGAAGATTTGGCACGAGAAACCAAACCGTCTGTTGCTTGTAGCTTCCGATCTTCCAGAACTGTCTTGGTTTCCTTTGTTGATGCGGCTACCCTGTGTCAAGAGTCTTCCAATTCCCCTGAAGTATGGCAGTCTGCTTTAACCTTTCAACTGAAACTATTGTGCATAACTTTTTCTTTAAGAAAACCATGGGTTTCTCTCAGAGGGTAGCTCAGAGGATGGACAGGGTACATAAAATACGGATTATTTGTCGCAATGGCGACTTTTGAAGGCAGGGTTTATTAATAGAAGGATCGACTTGTGGTAGCCACCGCGGTGGCAGTCACCCGATTTCTATCTTTACCTTTTTGAAGTCAGGAAGTTTTTGATTCGATTACGACATATCACGCTCGTCTGCCTGTGATATATTGCCGGGTTTTCTCTGTTTATTTTTCAACTAGAGCACCCCCTGTCCAACAGAACAGTGGTTCACTCTTCCATCACTTTATTATTTCAGATAAACTACTTACACTGAAGTGTGTTTTCCTCGTTGATCTGGCGTGGGACAAACGTCGCGGGCAAATGTACACATTGCAAAATTCTATCAGTCAAGTTAATGGTTTATGGGAGGCGACGGTTTAAAACCATTGCTGTCTTCCTAGGTAAGAGGCACATTGGGGCCAAGGCATTAGACATGTTTAAGCAAATTGTGTTACCAGCCTTGCCGGGTGTGAGATCAATGTCGACACGGCGTCATTATGGCCCGTATCCTTGCTACGCGCATATACTAAACGATCAAGCACTTACCGTAGCAGGCTACACCATCGTCTATTTATATCTTTCTTGCGTAATATCACAGTAAATCTTTCTAAAACATCTATATCTAATGATATCAAGAAATTGATATTGCTACCATATCATGATATACTTTTAGAACGTGAAAATGTAATGCAAAAGAAGTTTTCAATTACAGCTCATCAGGATGGACATGTAGCGCTCTTTGCGCTTGGTAACGGTGTTTCAATGTGTGGTTTATTACGAGTTGGTTGTTGGGCCTCCCCAAACACATTGATTAACTAATATTTGCAAGAATACACAACTGATATGTCAACTAGTTTGCACAGTCTTGGTCCATTCGTTGCTGCTAAATCAGTGATTCACAATGGCCCTTCCTCTTGCAAGACTTCTCAACAATCTAGAGGAAAGAAGACTTTCAAGAAGAAGCAGGCGACTAAACAGACTCTGTATTTGCGGATGTACGGATCAGTCCTACACCGACCTCAGTGTAACTGTGTCCGTCACCTGACATACACCGGCACTCTCGCGTCTTGTACAATGGTCGTTTTTTTTGACAGTGTGGTTTTGCACCTATTATAACACGACACTGTGACAAGTTAGCACGTATTAATATGCCGCATTCGGCTAATGATGTTTTATGTCACCACTTTTAGGAAAAGGAAGAGAGTGGCATGGGCTCGTATCAGTCTGTCAGTACTTGTGTTCGAGCATGTAACGTTGTTATTAATGGGCTGTTCGTGTGCTGTTCATGGTGAAACCCCGTTAAACATTGTTATTGTTGTGCAATGGGCAGTTCGGGGTGAGACCCAGCTCAATTAAAATACTGTGATGGGTTCAATTTCTTTTATTTCTGTCTTTCCGGCACAATGTCTTGTTGACAGCATGACAGCCACTTCGTATGCATTTGGTGTTAAATTCCCACCACCAGTTCTAGTATCCCTAAATGATAGCTTCGCAGTCCACAAACCGATATGTTCTAAATCAAAACTGAAGTATTCAATTTCTTAATTCTTATTTTATGAGTAAAATATCTTGTGAACGTAGAGGCCATCACTGGTATTATACCCACCTGTTTCCCCATCAACTGGCATCGTGGTGTCCGATAAGCTGGGTACAATTCAATCACATAACTGGATCTGCACCGACACTGATTGTTCGGTTGGTCCACAAAGCATTGTAAACATAGCAACAGGGGAAATCAGCTAAAAATGTATTTTGCGGTATGTTTAACACATTGAAAACCCCCATAGTGATGGCTTCTACGCCCACAAGCATTAAGAAATTATATCCTTGAGTTTTAAATAGTCACCACAGGTCTTCCTTCAGATAACACTCACATCGTTATTGTTTTAGAATTGTGGTACCGACATTAACAATCATCGTCTCCACAGAGGCCCAACTGCATCATTGTAGCATAATTTACTCATTTTACTCATATCTATCTATCTATCTATCTATCTATCTATCTATCTATCTATCTATCTATCTATCTATCTATCTATCTATCTATATATCTATCTATCTATCTATCTATCTATCTATCTATCTATCTATCTATCTATCTATCTATCTATCTATCTATCTATCTATCTATCTATCTACCTATCTTAGATAGATATCTATCTATCCAGACAAATATATATATATATATATATATATATATATATATATATATATATATATATATATATATATATATATATATATTGCCCAACAGGAAGCCTCTGGTGCTTTTTTCCTCTGCGCACACACTGGAAATTCCACGAAAATTGTACTCATAATAGAGAATAACTACTTTTTAGAATATTCCTCCGGTCTGTGTTTAAAAAATAACTGATAGAGTTTCTTCAGAGGTCAGTTGTTTTATAAAGAACGGAGTAATCATGGTTTGATTTCGGCTCCACATGGTTCACCATAGGTATCCCTCATTCTCGAATGTTAATCACATGATCGATATACGAAGATGGTAAGTGAAGTGGGAAATGTTATTTTAAATTGCTACCATAGACTTTTGTAATAGTTAAAAAAATGATAAAGTGTGGGCTAGTTAAAATGGGTATTTGTACGTCTGGCCAATAAGCGATTTGCCGGTTTCTTTCCCGACAACCGAATGTTTCAGCACGGTAAAAGTGTAGTCACAGCGGACACTTCCATCTTCTTGGGTCAGAAAGGGTCACAGTTCCTGTACTACAAATGGCCATTGATCTCAAATTTGATGTGGTTTATAATGGGGGATTCTATATCCTGATCTCAAGAAAACACCAATTTTTCCCAGTACAAAATTCTTATTTTACAACAAAAAATTGTGCGCCATAGTTTTTTATGTATGAACCAAATCACACTTTGACTTTTGCCGAAAAGTTTTTGCCTTTCTCCTGAATTCATTTGGGATAAGGAGATAGAAAAAACTGGCAAAAATCAATAAATTCCATTTTGCCAGAAACATAATCACATTTTGACCATTAAAGGGACTGAATAATATGTTAAATAATTTTTACAAGATCACATGGTGACTTTATAAATTTGAAAGTGTGCATGTTGAAACAAAATTAGAATTTTGCTGTTAGGGGAACTATGACTCTTGCTCTCATAGGAAGACCGCAAGAGAAGTCTGGGACTGGGCACTACGTAGTCCTAGATGACTTGCGATCTGCTTATGACAGCACGTATCACAGTTCCAATAATAGAACTTGTCATTGATGTTAATTTTGCTAATCTTGGCGGAAGACTCTGGCATATGGCGTTATTTTAGAACGAGTGCATCACATAAATACCCCAATTATAAATTACGGCGCACAATGTTTATGGTCAAATAACAATTTTGTACTGAGAAAAATAGATGTCTTTTTTTAGATCAGGATATAGAATCCCCCGTTATCACCCGCATCAAAAATGAGTCTACAATTGCAAAACCACTCCTAAAACAAGTTCGGTAGTTTCGCTTTGGTCGCAAATATACTTCTCAGTGTGCTTTTTAAGAAAAAGCCTGCTTGTTCGCACCTCGAGTATCCTGCAACGTACGCCGAAAGATCTAGAGCCTCGAAAAGTGGGATCCGTGGCCGTTTCTATTACTGGAACTCTGACCCTTTCTGTCCTAGGAAGAGAGAAAGGGTCCGCTCTGACTAGCGACTGCGTATTTTTGTGGCCAAAATCATATTTATAAGCGGATTCTTACTTAGATTTTCGCGTTTTTGCGTTATAAGTTTTTGCGTTTCGACTGAATTCAGTTGGAATAGTGATATAAATGAATGATAAAAAAAAAAACACTGACAAAAATTAACAAAATTCCGTTTTGCCAGAAACATATTCACATGTTGGCTATTAAAGGGGCTGAATAATATGTAAGTAGTTTTTAAAAGATCATATGATGACTTTTAAAATTCGAAAGTGTGAATGTTGAAAGATAATTAGACTTTTGATATTTTCCGTTACGTCTTTTCAATTTATCCAAAAAATTGCAGTCGAAACGATAGCTCATTATTTGTACTGGGTATAACCTCACTGGCGGGCAGCTTCTTGAAACTATCAAAACGATACCACCATCAAATAAGTTCGAATTGACTTTTATGCAATAAGCCCAATCACACTTTGGGTGTTTGGAATAAAATGCGCAAGAATTTTTAATTTCGAATGCAAGGGAAACAGGGTAAACATGAAAGAAATGGTAGAGGTGATATAACAAAAAAGGTCATACTCTAATATAAAAAAATTGAAACTGAAAACTAATTGTTAAACTTTTAATGAATATTTAAAATAGCATGCGGGTTGTTAAAAACACGATTGCTCTTTAGTGCAAGAGAAATTTGACATTTAGGCGAAATCTCTCTTATCATTGCTTCCGTTTTTTACCTGGTTAGTTTTAACCTGGAATTTTTGCGAAGTTTCTTCGGAAAGCCCAAAGTGTGATTTTACTTATGTGATTTATAGCATATGTAAAATATGTTTCTGCAATAAAAATGTTTAAAATCTTCAGCAAAAGTTTTATCGAACTTAGGTAAGGATCTTTAAAAAGGTTGCTGCATTCTTTGGTTACAAATATATATTTTTTTAAATTAGTAAGCGAATTCGTACTTAAACTTCTGTTTTGAAACGAAAGTGCTTGCGTTTCGACAGAATTCGCTTAGAATAAAGGTATAAAGAAAAAGTTAAACAAAACTGGCAAAAATTAACAAAATTCCATTTTGCCAGAAACATATTCACAAGTTGGTTAAGGGGCTGAGTAATATGTAGCTCCGAGTCAGCTCTAATGTAAATAACATCATATATATCTCAGTCAGAGCTGCGAAGCCTTGCATTGTTCCGCTATTACGGGTCATCTTCACATGTTCTGAGACGCAAATCCTGCGTGCCAGTCCTATTATTTAAACATTTACTTTAAGTTATTACCCCTTTTTGCAAAACAGCCGCAATTTTTAATTGGTTACATATCTTTTATTTATTCCTTAAAGTGCAGAAAAGTCAGCTTCCTCACTAACCTGTCAAATATTTGTTTACGCTCTGGGTTATTGGAATAATTACATATAATCTATAACATTTCATTTACACTTGGGGATTTGCCAAAATCCTCTAGTGTATTAAACTTGTGCGAAAATTTTAGCCACAGTTATGGCATGTTTTTCCTTTTTTTTTTTTAGTTTGTCCGTGGAACTAGTCACAGGCCGTTAGGGGTAGAAAGATAAAATTTGGATATGATAAACTTCAGTATGTCTAATTGATCCTCCTTTATTATTATTTTTTTTTGAATTCGCTTAATTTTTCAAATAAAAAAAACGACAAAACAAATTTGCGAAACAGGCTGAGAGCAGTAGTTTAAACTGCCATCATATCAGCCTCGGTGTATTGATCGCCCAACTCTCAATGAAAGCATCACAGCTTGCGTGTGCAAGTTTAACTTGGCTGCAGCGTTTGGGGTTTTCCCCAATTGTTAAAGAGGGATGAAATTTAGCTCACTGATAGAGGGTGATTAGACACCGTAAAATCCGCATTTTTGGTCAATGTCAAAAGCGGAAAGTGTGCCATTATTTCGAAAACGGTAGAGATAGAGCGATTTTGAGCTTATTTTCGACCCTTTGGGCCTAAAAGATGATATGTAAGAGGTACCTCGGTGATTTGACCTCCTCGGCCATGGTCAAAGTAAGAAACCGGAAGTTGACCATTATCTCAAAAACGGTTAGAGATGGAGCGATTCTGAGCTTTTTTTCGACCATTTGGGCCTAAAAGACGATATGTAAGGGGTCTTTGGTGGCCTTGACTTCTTCGGCCATGGTCAATGTCAGAAATCGGAAGTGGGCCATTATCTCGTAAAAAGTTAGAAACAGAGCGATTTTGAGCTTACTTTCGACCCTTTGGGCCTAAAAAACGATATGTAAGAGGTACCTCGGTGACCTGATCCTCGGCCATGGTCAAAGTAAGAAACCGGAAGTTGACAATTATCTCGAAAACGTTTAGAGATAGAACGATTTTGAGCTTATTTTCGATTCTTTCGGCCAAAAAAGCGATATGTAAGAGGTTAAGAGTTCAGAATCATATTTTTTAAAGTGTAATTTTCGCTATTCTGTAGCGAAAAAAAACGGTCTAGTTTATTATATTGTCATGTGTTATCGCTCAGTGTTTGTATATAAGTTTTAAATTGCAGCCAATTTTTTTGTAGCCAACTCTTTTAAATCCGCATTTTAGATTATTAGTATGTGCTTTATATTCTCAATATTCAGTGCATATAAAACCCTTTATGGATACAAAAATTTGAGTTCCCTGAACCAAGCCTTTTCCTTCACCATTGTCTGTAATTCCTAATTACGGCCTGAAAATTCTCCCATGCGGTCGCCAGTTATACCAAAGTGCTCGGGGCATGATTCTGAGTAACTTTGGTACGTACACCTGTTTTAGTGTCTGAAGTGATGAGTTAACCAGTACGCAGCCTGCAATAATATAATACGGTATACAGTCTGTACGGCAGGCACTAAAAAAAATGGATAAGTGTTGACTGACTATATAGTCAAAGAGTGTGGGTTGACTGGTATCATGCCAGTGGCATCGAGTCGACTCCGCCTTACTTAAGAAGTTTGAGAAGATCTTTGTGACTTGGACACTTTGGTGCACCTTTTTCATCAGTGTGCGATTATAATCAACACCGAGGAATACCCAGTGCTTCTAGATGGATGGGTGGGTGGGTGGATGGATGGATGGATGGATGGATGGATGGATGGATGGATAGATTGATACTTTAAATTTACATATCTTTCTGTCAACACTACAGCTCGTTCTGTTGGTAAGCAAATAGGGATCAACTTTATGTGTTTTGATGATCCTATTCTACTTACTTTCTGAAGTTGAGAAAAATGAACTTCCGCACTTTACTGTCAAATGTGTAATTTTGTTCCGGGTTTTAAATGTCGCAGGACCATAGTGAGGTGACCATCTGGGACTAGAGTGGTTTGTAGTTGTGTTGTTACTTTGAGAGTATTTAACAAACAAAGAAAGCCGTTTAATATTACGTAATATCACCAAAGTTGGCCATCAGAGCGACTGAAATTGACTTGCATAGACGTTTCAGTGCGAGGGATTGAACGGGAGGTCCAGTCCAGCAGAAAAGAGCCACTTGTTGCAGCTGCCGATGACAGTGGATAATTATCGTCTAACGGTTCTAGGAGATGATATGATTGGAAAAAAATCAATTCCGAGTATAACTATTGATATTTGTGTTGAATCAGGAGAAAGAAGTGGGTAAAAGAAGAAAAGGGAAACCACAGAGTGCTTTGAATCGTTGCTGCGCAATGATGGGATTTTTACTGTACTTGGTTCCTAAATGAACATTCTGCAATGTTTGTTTTGCAGGCTGGCGCCATGGATCGAGCTCAGAGGCTCCCCAAGATTGGGGATGCCGACAAAGAATCCATGTTTGGTTATGTCTATGCCGTTTCTGGACCTGGTATGTTTCAAATCGAAATGAAAACACAAAACCATTTTCATGTTGTTTTGGAGTTCTGAAATAGATGCCGTTCATTGAATACTACACAATGTTGTATTTTTTTGGTTCTCTGTGTAACAGATTTCCAGTAGAGGCAAATGATTTTTGGCAGGTTCTATAACGTTGTGAAGTGTGGTCGAATATTGTCTTAGAGCATGTGATTGCTGGGTAGCACGCAGGAAGTGAAGATTTGTGTTTTCTGTGACAGTGGTGACAGCACAGCAGATGTCTGGCGCGGCTATGTACGAGTTGGTGCGCGTGGGTCACTGGGAACTGGTGGGGGAGATCATTCGCTTGGAAGGTGACATGGCTACCATACAAGTCTACGAAGAAACATGTATCCTTCTCATCGATCTAAGCTCTACTGCACTACTTCAAACATGTATACATGTATTCTGTGAATTAAAAATAATAAATATATCAGGAAGTTGCTGCAGTGCCGGGACAGATGTTGAGTTAATTACGTAACAAACTGGTCAATTGGTTTCATCATCTGGTGCATTTAGAACGTAGTGTGTATCATGTTTACACTGGTTAAATGCATGTGGTGCGCCTGCCATACTCTCACAATGAATCCGGGACAGAAGGGCCCTGGACAAAAGGGCCTTGGACATAAGGGCCTTTCCCAAAACGGCCTTTTCCAAAAGGGCCTTTCCCAAAACGGCCCGAAATGAAAAGTTGGACAAAAGGGCCTTGAGAATTTTTTTGGGATATGGTTCTCAAAATTATTTTTATTTTTTGTGTGATAAAATAACAACTCCAAAAACAGAGTTTAATGATTTTTTGCCTGATTCAGACAAATTTTTGGCTGTCATTTATTACTTTGTGTTGTGTCCATTGCTGTTGGTCACAGTTCAAATAAAGACTTCAAATTCAAAACTCATATATCAACAAGACACTGACACGCCAACATCATCCGACTTAGCAGCACAGTGCAGAGGAACGAAACAAAGGACAGAGATTATCTTTTGTGGCACAATGGCTTCGAAATCTGGCATCTAAAGACAGTGATGCGAAGTAATTAAAAGAGTCTTTACAGTGAGTAAAACATCAAGGCACTGATTGAACAAACAGGGATTAAGCTGTGGCACTGTGCTTCGGAAATTTCGGTGATGGGAAGTAATTGAAACAACAGATCAAGGCAGTTATCTTTAAAAACACAATGAAGCCTGTTTTTTTATTTTTTATTTTATTGCATATTTTATTAAAGAATTAAAACTCAAAATCATAGAAAAAATTTCTCAAGGCCCTTTTGTCCCACTTTTCATTTAGGGCCGTTTTGGGAAAGGCCTTTTTGGGAAAGGCCGTTTTGGGAAAGGCCCTTATGTCCAAGGCCCTTTTGTCCAAGGCCCTTCTGTCTGGATACCTCTCACAATACCTATGAACATGTTTTGAACTCTGTCATAATCAGGGCTGGTGTGATTTAAATCCATTGACTTAAATTCATGATTTAAATCATGCTTTAAATCAACGTTAAAAATTAAGATTTTTTAACCTTTTTATTAACACTTGACAAGCCTTTGGCTTGCAAGAGTTATATGAATTTGTGCGAGCAAAATTCGTCCTTTTTTTTCTTTCTTCTTGACACTTTTTCCGATTTTTTGTGTCTTTTTCTCCTCTGACACTATGGGCCCTACGACCATGAAACTTGGGACTTAGGAAGAGCTTGATCTGAACATGTGCATGTCACTTTTTATTTTCGTCTTTTATTTCGTTTTCTTTGTTAAAACGCCATGTGAAAAGAGTGTATTTTTGGCAAGTAAATGCGTAGCATTTAACCCACATCACACACAGTTGCACAGTGAGCTTTGTGCGAGCTCTCACTGCGTAAATAGCTAACACGGCGTGTGCTAGATCAGTCAATAAAACCTTAAGTCAACAGAAACCAAACACTACTCGGCTTATAAGACATATTCAAGCTGTGTTGTTTGCAATATATTATTCAAGAAATAACCCATTGAAGGAAGTATTTTTGCGTTTTATTTTTGTCAAGTGTTTAACATTTCGCTAGCGAAGTGAGGTTCTAGTTTATTATTATTATTGTATTTTTTTAAAAGTCGTTTGTCATTAATCCTTTGTATTAAGTAAAAACACTCAACAATCGTTTGCAACCCTTTTTGTTTAAACAAAGCATTTCATATCCTAAGCTTATCATTGCACTTGAGCTTCAGAGGTTGGGAGTGGGGAGGATGAGGGGGAGGGGTGTTAACAGTGGGCAGCAGGTTACTTAAGGGCCAGTGCCAGTAGCCTGCAACCACTTCGGCCAAGCATGTCTCAGTCAAACATGTGCTTGCGAACAGAAATGATTGGAAACCTAGCAGAATACCGGACGTGGGCATGGTGTTCTGCCAAGCCGCTCTTAGCGGCTATTGAGTGCACAAATGCCACAGACTGTGTACGAGTGGTTAAATTTGCACTGCTTCCAAGACACCGGATGTTGGGCGGAACAAGAGAAAACCAGACTCCCAAGCAGCTAAAACTGAATCCGGTACACGAGTTGACATGTTTAATGTTATGTGAAGAAACAATTCACAGTCTGTTGAGTGAGAATTGTCCTTAACTTTTTGTAAAGCTGGTGTAACGGTGGGAGATCCGGTGTTACGAACTGGCAAACCTCTCTCTGTAGAACTTGGACCGGGCATTATGGGTTCCATTTTTGACGGTAAGCCGCTTGACATTTTAAATGTGGGAGATATGCGATAAAATTTAAAATAAATACATCTCAAAAGTAAAACAAATTCGAATAATGCTAAAGATAAAGATAATAGGTGGATATAATGCGAACGTGCAAAAGCAGTTTCACGTAGGCATCAGGTGTCAATTCGAGATTTTACAAGTACCAGATATGAAACCGAGGCGGAACATCTCTGACGTCAAAGATCCCTTTGAACAGTGCTGGCGCCAGTGGTGTGACGCAGGCCTTGATGCGCCAGTGTGCGCTGGCTGTGTGACGCCACATATCAGTGTCATATGGACATTGCGAGGTGCTTGATTTTCCGTTTGTTCCTAGGTATTCAAAGGCCGCTGCAAGATATCAACGAGTTAACACAAAGCATATACATTCCAAAAGGTATTAATACGCCAGCCCTCAGTAGAACGACCAAGTGGGATTTCGAACCCATTCACGTGAAAGTAAGTTGCATTTTCCCATCGGAATTGGTCTTTGTAACATTGTGTGTGCAGACTACAAATATAGTTAAAAAAAAAAAACAGGTTGATATATATACGGTGGGCTTAACAATGTCTCTGGGTAATAAAAATGAAAATATTATGTGACTGTGGTAGGTAATTAAGGCCATTCGTTTCAGATCGGCAGCCATATAACGGGCGGTGATATATACGGCGTGGTCTATGAGAATCAAATGATCAAACACCGAATCATGCTTCCCCCTAAGGCCAAGGGCACGGTCACGTGGCTCGCGGAGCCCGGCAGCTATGACATCAACGTGAGTGACCCGCCTGTGTGGGGCAGTCTGCTTCATTATTCACAAAAGTTAACTGCACCGTTAACTGTACTACCGGAAGTGAAACTCGGTTGTTAGGACCGTATTACGCAAACAATTTTATATGGACTTATTTTGTGAAAGTGAACAAATTTATTAACTTCATTTCGGACGTGCTGGTTGCTAACGAACCAGTTAACGAAATCAGTTAACTGTGCGGTTAAGTTTGTGTTACTGCGCTGGGTGTTGCCCACTCTTTCGCAAAGTTTGACCTGTGCTGGAGGTCTTTTCTTTCCAAGATCGCTTTGTGTGCCAGATTCTACATACACTGCCTGTCTATCAACGCCGAATAATACAAACAAATGAAGTTCCATTTGAAAAAAATTATCACATCATTAAAATCAAACTTAGTTATTACAAGTATACCATTGCACGTGAATAAGTAGACGTCTTTCTTTACTACCATTCAGTCTAATGTGCTGATAGCTATTTTATGTGTTATGATTTTTGTCCTTAGAACCTCGCATAATTTTATGGAGTTTTGAAATTTTACAGCCACAATGCTCTCTGGTTTGCATAAATCAAGAGCAGTTCTCTCATGGTACACCAAAGAAACCCAATTCGTATTATTCAATGCACATATTTGCCGCCTTTTAGGATGTCGTATTAGAGACAGAGTTTGACGGCGAGAAGTCCAAGTTCACGATGATGCAGGTATGGCCTGTCCGCCAGATGAGGCCAGTCACGGAGAAGCTTGCCGCCAATCACCCCTTGCTGACCGGCCAAAGGGTCCTCGATTCGCTTTTCCCGTAAGTTTACTTGAGAAATATTTGCAAAGCGTATTATTGCTGTTAAAAATGCGGAAACAGATGTAAGAGAAAATCAGTGATCCTGGCGACCGATGTGCGTTTTCCATGGCAAAGTTTACGATACTCAAGAAATACCGGGCGAGTGTCCTACAGAATATCTGTTATCCCAAATGTCATCACAAATTCCATTATCTTACAACGGCTTTCTGAACTTCAGATCCATCATAAAGATTTTTAAAGAAATCCTTGACACGTGTGTTATAACATAGTTTTCATTGGGAAGGTTTTATTTATGTTCTTATAAAGGTCAGTGCAGGGAGGAACGGCGGCCATCCCGGGCGCTTTTGGTTGTGGCAAAACCGTCATCTCACAGTCGTTGTCTAAGTATTCCAACTCTGACGTCATCGTGTACGTGGGTTGCGGCGAGAGAGGCAACGAGATGTCCGAAGTATTACGAGATTTCCCTGAGGTACGCGATTATGTGTGATATCAAATCTTCGAAATCCACCGACTATGCACGGCACTACATACTGTAGGAAGCAAGCAAAAAAGGAAAAAAAAAACTATCATACATGTTAAAAAACGGCTGCAAATTTCTGTAATTTTTGTAAATTTATTTCTTTTCAGTTAAAAATGGACGTAGGAGGCGAGACTGTGTCTATTATGAAAAGAACTACTTTAGTCGCCAACACTTCGAACATGCCTGTAGCTGCCCGCGAAGCTTCTATCTATACCGGTTAGTGCCCACTTGGGTCCTGGACACTTCATACCTTTGCCCTTTCGTACCTTTTCGGACGCTTCGTACCCTGACTTTTCTACCACTACCTAACCTCGCTTAAGACACTTCGTGCCCTTGCGTACCATTTCGTACCTTTCCAGTATTCACTTTGCGTAACTTATTGTGTTAGGTTAATTTGATTGCAATTGTGAAATTGTGCACGGGATTATAATCAATCACAATTGTTCTTGCAAAATAGGGGGGTTTTAACAGGTTTTTAAAACAATGCTATTAGCAGTTGCGGTCCCCTTGAGTGCAGATTTTCTCCAGAAACCTCAATAACATTCGCGCTACAGTCCTTAAATGCATTAGTCATGAGTACATTTTCGGGGGTAAATCACAACATTTCATTTTCATAGGTTCGTGAGCACACACATAAATATACAGTTCATGCAGCGTAAAGCCAAGTAAAAAAAAAAAGCTAGAATGTCCAGAGACATTGTGACAAGCGCTCGACGAGTCCCGCTCGTATGCTTCGTCTGTCGAGCCAAAGGAGCTTTTTTTAATTGATTTTTTATTTATTTAACTGTCTGTGAATGCAGTCTTGGCAAAATATTTTGTTATTCATAACGGAGTAATAGCGAAAGGGGTGGTGTATCTCGTACCAAGTCACTAATCCTCTTATCAAAAACGCAAACGTGCACTGTACCAGTACATAATAGCATCCGTATATATTTGATATGATCTGATTATGGTGTGTAAAAATTACGGCGACTTGTCTCTGCCATTTTTAACTGCCGGCGAGTTGACTTACGGCGACTTGTCTTAAGGGGTATCGGCGACTTTGACTGTCGGCGAGATGTCCTGCTCCCCGTGTTATCGTGCTCAGTACGATGTGTGTAGTCTCACATTTTACAGTCTTATTTCATGCATGAACCAAGAAGTACATAAGTATACAGTACTTTTCCATTTTCCTGGGCGGTTGTGCACTAATTCGTTGCCCACTCTTGCCCACCACCGCTTCCATTGTCACTGATGTCATTGACATTGTTCAGCACTGTGAAGTAATGGTCACCCTTCACGTCTGTTTTTACCGGTTTGCAGGTATAACCTTGTCCGAGTACTTCCGTGACATGGGCTACAATGTGTCGATGATGGCAGACTCCACGTCCCGCTGGGCTGAGGCCTTGAGAGAAATTTCAGGTCTGCTCCAGAACGATTTATAGTGTTATTTATTTTCCTAGCTCGAAATGATGGAGAGTAATGTAATGTATAACCTGATGTATTTGAAAACAGAACCGTTGTTTGTGTGTTAAAAATTTTGAAGATTTTTTTTTTAAATTTTGCTTGGAAATATGATAAAGGAAAGTGTTTTCCTCTCATAGCAATCCCAAGTTTATGTTAAAAAAACTCCCTAAAAATCATAAGCAAGAAACGTTACCAAAGCTCCGAGAAGCTTTATTGTGAGTGGTCGTTTCACAAGCAGGGATGTGAATGATGTCGTTTGGCAGGTCGTTTGGCGGAGATGCCGGCGGACAGCGGCTACCCGGCATACCTGGGCGCGCGCTTGGCTTCGTTCTACGAGCGAGCCGGCAGGGTGAAGGCCTTGGGTAACCCCGAGAGAGAAGGCAGTGTCACCATCGTCGGCGCGTAAGTGCTGCACTTGGTTTTATGTTTTCATTTTATTGTTTTCCTAAAGCTTTTGTTGTTTAGGTCAAAGAGTTACAGTTTAAGTAAGAAACGTGAATACACCGATAAAGTAACATGCTAAATGGTGACAATGTTGATGTAATAATACCCGTTCTTGTTGACGCCAGGGTGTCGCCACCTGGCGGTGACCTCTCTGACCCCGTGACGACGGCCACGCTCGGCATCGTGCAGGTATTCTGGGGCCTTGACAAGAAGTTGGCACAGCGCAAGCACTTCCCGTCAATCAACTGGCTCATCAGCTTCAGCAAGTACATGCGCGCTCTCGACGAGTTCTACGATAAGAACTTCCCCGAGTTCACGGCCTTCAGGGCTAAGGTCAGCAGCGCTTTCCCAGTTTTGATAGTTTACAAACTGGCTAAGGGAGACATGAAGGTTACTACATTAACCTCGCTTCTGGTCATGATGACGCAGTTGACACTGACGTGGAACCAGGGTATAAGTCATACAGCTATAAAACAGTTTTAACTCTTAACAGAACGACACTGCAGTTTGAACACGTTTATTACACACCAGCAGGTGGTTCTGCCATCAGAGGCGTTATATCCATATGTGTTTATTTTCGTTACAGTTCAAGGAAATTCTGCAGGAGGAGGAAGATCTCTCAGAAATTGTGCAGCTAGTCGGAAAGGTGAGGATTCCGCGGCAAAGCCATTCTAGTTCTCTGCCTTTTCACTTCTATGCTGCTGCAATTCGATTAATTTAACTGGTACAGAACTGGCTCACAACTGCTATTATCTCTCGTCTTTGTTGTCCTGTGTTTGCGTCAGTGCCACAGAGCGGTCACTGACCGGTATCTATTTTGGGCGTTCGTTGACAGGGGTCGCTGGCAGAACAAGACAAGATAACACTGGAAGTGGCTAAGCTCATCAAAGATGACTTCCTGCAGCAGAATGGATACAGTTCGTACGACAGGTACTGCGTATGCTTATCTCTCTCCACTCGTCCCAAAGACCCCCCCCCCTCAAATCCTGCTTCAGCTTCCCTGTCATATGCGGAGGCGAATACCTCGAGTACTGTTTATGACCTCACGGGAGAGGGTACCTTCCTGATTGCCTGATCACCGTTTTTTACGTGCCAACACCAATCAATCCGACAACGGATTGCAAAAACTTGGAAACTGGACAGGTCGTATAGCTTTCGGTTTCTGGTTCCGGTCTTCAGTATACGTCACCGTGACGTAAGAGTGTGTGATTTGTATTTTCTTTCCAGGTTTTGTCCGTTCTACAAGACCGTAGGCATGATGCGCAATATCTGTGGATTCTACGACCAGGCGAGGCACGCCGTGGAATCTACGGCACAGAGTGACAACAAGATCACGTGGGCGGTCATCCGCGAAGCCATGCATGACATCATGTACAAACTCAGCTCTATGAAATTCAAAGTAAGGTCTCATTTTATATCATAAGAAAAAAAAAAAGAGAGAGAGAAATAGGTCGCACAGCTCCGTCAGATCTAAGATTCATACCAAAGTTTGGGTTTATGTAAAAGCAAAAGAAAAATAAAGTGGCTGCAAAAATAATAACAGTAACACGTTCACATTTTAATAAATATTTGTTGTATGGCGATTGTAAGACAGTTTTCAACGTCCATTTTTTCAGGACCCAGTCAAGGACGGAGAAGCCAAGATAAAGGCGGACTATGAAGAACTTGCTGAAGAAATGAGTACTGCATTTAGAAACCTAGAAGACCAGTTGATTTAGTTAAAGACACTATATGTAGCATTCTAGGTTAACATTTCTGGCGATGTTTGGAGATGTGTGTGGCATAGATGCTGTCGCAGTGTATGCCCGAATCATGCTGCAAGTACCATTATGTGTAACTCCTGATCTGGATATTAATATTGAAAGGAACGAGTTTTATTTGGTGGAGAACGATTGCTCTCTCTCTCGATTATTTATCCCAGTTGATCGTCAGCGCTATGTGCTGTTAGTTTGTTCCAAATCGTAATTGCGAGTTAATGCGTGTCATTTATGTTCTTCGCTAAATATTGTTAATAAATGTGGATTTTAAAGTTAACGAGATGAAATAATGTGATATACGTGCAGAGATAAGCAGAACTGTGTCGCCTCGCCATTCCACGAAAAAAGCGGTACTTATTCGGAAGGTGAACGTTACATACCCAAGCTGTAGGTACCCCCCCTCCCCCCCCCCCCCTCCTCAGTGTAAAAACACGTGACTGCTTGTTGTTCTGACGTTTAGGGAAAGAACTATTGTAGCTGCTATGCAATGTTTGTTGTTAGTAGTTGATAACGGAACATAGCACTTATTTATCCGATGTGAACAATATTAGCTATGATCAGAAATTGAGACAAGACGTGCTTGCGTCACTCTTCATAAATATGCTGAATGAAGATTGGTTTTCCTGAAAAAAACATTTGCTTCTTTGTTCCTTGTTTTAATGTTTGGTATCTTTGCTCAAGGCTATCAGATTTCCATGGTTAATATGAGGAGGAGCTGCTGGTGTAGCGAGCCTCGCGCGGATACTATAAGGTTGATAACAACGCATTTACTCAATGTATCCTCAGTTCATTACTGTACTTGGATGATTTTGAAACAGGGAGACAGGAATGTAATCGGGAAGTTAAAACTTGTTTGCTAGAAGTAAATTAAATAATGTTTTAAGATATATACCTTAAGTCTGCTCTTTATGTTTTTTACGTACACAAACAGTTTTTAAAAGTAATAAATAAGCCGACGAAATAAATAAGTAGTAGGCCGGGCGCGGAGAGAGAGAAAAAATGCTAATCAGAGACTATTTATCCAACTTCAATTTTTTCAGAACTTGTGGAGAGATATTTTTTTTGTCTCCAGCAGCGGGCAGTGGGATGGTTGGGTATCAGGGTTAAGCAATGTTCATGCGCCCATTGAGAAAAGTCCATGATCCTCAGAAGAATGTAATCATAAGTTGATAAGTTGAAGACAAGAAACCAACGTACCACCGAAGTAGAAGTTTGTTATTGCTAACAGTTTTGTGCTTCCTGATGTTATATTTTAATCGAGTACAGTTAAGTGTGGGTGTAATCATTTCCAATCGTTCTGTCGGGCTACGGTATTCGCTGTTAGTGTACTTGATTACTTGTAGATGGGTAATAAGCGAATTAGATGAATGTGAAAACGTGACGTTTCCCCAAGTGCAACGTTTTGAATGTTCGTGTCACGAAGAAATTAAAAAAAAATAAACCAATTTAATCCAGGCTTTTTCTCTTACTTTGTTAGAGAGACACACCCCCTGTAAAGTTTACTTCTGGTCGTGCATGCAGCGTCACTAGTAACATTCACATGAATGTCATGGGGATATCTTTACTTTTCCGATAAGCAACATTTTACCGGACGTCGTGAGGATAAGCAACATCCACACGAATGGCATGGGATAAGCAACGTTCCCACTGACGTCATGGGAAAAGCCACATTCACGATCCTGTGCTTACCACCCATGGCTGGAATCGAAGCAGGACCTTAGGGCTACTGGACCAACAATCTAACCAACCGAGCTGACGCTCACCTCCTTATTACCTTTAAATCTTTCAATATTTAAGGGCGCTCAAACATATTGCCTGGAATTATCTGGCTTTTAAATGAATTTCCATATAAGCAACAGCAAACCTCTAGGGCAGTCGATATGTAGTATGTCAGACCTCTTTTTCTGCTGTAGATTAGTCAAAGGCAGTACTCATCAAAAGAGGAAAACTACTTTTTAAAAATCAATCCGCTCTATATATGCATATTTATAACTGATAAATCCCTCCATAGATCAGCAGTTTAATCATAACGAATCCCAAAACACCATATCTATATGTAAAATTGCAGGGTCTTTCATGATGCACGTGAAAACATAACAAAGAAGGAATATATCAGCCGCCCATTTCCCAGGAAAAGAATTATTCTGGTGCTTTAAATTAAATTGACAAATGTAACAGTCATGTATCAGCCAGATATGTCGCATGTCTCTGTGCGCAATCAACAAAATGTTGCAAAAGGTCGCGTTTAGTATTTTCTGCCTATTTCGCGAAACCACTACTAGTAGCTGCGGTAGTCTGTTATATTAGGTCTTAGCTTCAAATGCTGATTCAAATTATTTGCAGCTTCACTCGCTTTTAAGGTGCATCCGCAGTAATGAAATAAGCCAATTCGTTCTTTCAGAGCAGTAATATGGATGTGTTATTTCGACTGCAAGCTTATTGGAATAGATCACAAAGAAGTGACAACAAACATCAAAATTCTATTTTATTTTTTTGTACCCGCTTTAAAATTTTAAACTCAAGAGTTTAAATTTTTGAAATAAAATTATTTTGCCTCTTTAAAGCATACTTGTGATTATGTTTCATCCGAGAGACGGACCGATGAGTTGGTGCACTTGTGATGGTACGGGATGGAATGTCCTGGTGGAACGCCTTTAGTCTTTAATGACGGTGTGTTAACACCTCGTAGTTACATACGAAGTTTCAGTGATCCATGCCATGCCATTTTTAAGCGTCAATTGATCATCTTCCAGGAGAA